>WHVE01000810.1:0-56645 GCA_015178995.1 Trichophaea hybrida
GTCCTACAGTCTATGTGTCTTATTATGCAAAATTAATAAATATGATCATAACGGCAGGCTTTCGTGCATATTCAATCAGAATATGCCATGCGATACGGATTAATCGTGATTTAATATCTCCAAGCTTGGTTGCTCGAGTGCATCAGTAAAAATTGATTTGCCGATAAAGGCAGTCAAAATTGTCATTATACTAATGGAGCTCACACAATCTGATGCGCTAGAGATGTTGTATGACCAAAAATCGTTGACGCTCCGTTGACGCTCACTTTAAGTCCTGCATTCTACGTGTCTTGTCGTGCAAATACAGTTTATTTCATTGTAGCAGCAGGCTTTCATGTGTATTCGATATTAATATCCGTTGTAATTATTTATAAGCTGTTGTACTACCTGTTTCAATATGACTACATACTATGCATAATGGCACAACTATTTGACATTTGATGGACAGTTCGCGTAGCTATTGAAACATAGATTTTGAGTATTATACCGGTTACGACCGGCTTTACACGGTATAAAGTTAATGACGTAAGTATGTATTATATATAGCACACTTTCGTCATCCAGCCGGTTGTGCCATATCTTCATGGTCTCCCTAAGGACTTTGTGAGATTGCCATCATGTGTACAGGGCCTGAGCGGCAGGTTAGGCAGTTGAAGTTTCATTTGAATTATGTATGACGACAGTCTTTTAACCTGATAAGGTATGCGATCAGACCGCAATTTGTGACGCAAATACGACAACACTGATGTAAAATTCCGGTGGCAGATTACGTATCAATTAAGTTTTTATTTTCATTCTGAAAATAACTTTACTCAATTCAATCACACTGATAGGCGGTGTATCTGCTATATTTGGTGTACTTAAAGTTCATACGTTCGGCACTATCCTTGCACATGCATAGACATTTTTTTATCTTTCACAACTGATATCATAGAAAACTAACAAATATAAAATAGGGCAAAAAAGCATATGCAAATGAGACACCGTCGAAAACAACAATATGATAATCCATGACTATACAACAATCTATATCTACGGGCCACCATACTCCGTACCCATATTTTCAGCTAAATCGGACATCTGGATAATAGTTAGTAGAAGAAAATACCTGCAAGGGCTAATTGCTTACCGATTCAATCGTTTTGACAGACGTGAATGTATTAACGGTCTCATTAGGCTTGCCAGCTCCTAGTCGCAAATGACTACTTCCAGGTGGAGATGGTGGTTGGGGCATAGGTGACATTGTCGCATCCATAAAATGACCGAACGCAACCGCATTAGCTGAATTCGTTAGACTATTCGGAGTAACCACCGCCGGAACCTTCAATTCAGCAGTGCCGTACTTCCTGTCGCGCTCACGAAAGTAATTCTCTGCATCTGCCCATCCTGGTGTAGTTAATTCCTCGAGCTTCATCCGCTTCGTCCGAAAGGTATCGAGTCGTTCCTGTACCGCTTTGTTGATTGTGCCAACTACCCAATCAGATTCGTCTTCATCACTGAGCTCTGCATCGTCATTGTCTTCTCCATCCTCTTCCTCATCTTCATCATCTTCCTCATCCGAAGTTGCGACATCATCAACACTATCTCCAATTGCTTCCAGCATCTCTTCAAATGTCATTTTCATCGTACCAGCCGCTGCTCTTCTCAATATAGAGTCCTGTTCTCTCTCCACTGCCGCTTCAGCTTCCGCTACCCTCTGTCTTGCTGCTGCTGTTTCACTCTGCACAAATTCCTCAATCCACTTCTCCTTTGCTTCCTTGCTCACAAAGTATGATTCAGGTCGGAGCTCAGCTGCACGCCTCTTTTTGGAACAGGGACTGCGCAAAGCGCCAAGTGCTCGGACCCGTTCTGCTTCGACACCAGTCTTGCCTTGGTTCGCTTTATGACGTCGTGTTGTTGCGCGCATAGTTGATTTACCATATTTGCCCGCCGGGAGTGCCGAAAAGTTTTGTTTAGGAGTCTGAACCATATTCGTTGCTCTGTGGTGTGGTTCGTGTGAACTTTGTTTGTGGAGGAGATGTTGGAAGTTGGACGGAGGTGGAAAGGTGGGTCATTGTGGTTATAGTTATACTACCAAAATGATCCTACAGGCAGGCGCTATGACTGTAACAATTTGGAAAAATGCTCACCCTTAATCCAACATCCGTTCAACTTGGCTGCAGAAACTGTTGCACATGACATCGCTTCAGTTTTAACGGCTATTACACCGAACATACAACCACCGGTTGTTGTCTCAAAGGTTTCATATCGCCAGCCGTTCAGCTTTATTTATTATTAAATTCCAACAATTAGCAGGGTTTGAAACAGGCCAACATCCTTGCGATTCTGCAGTGTTCCACAGCAGGGTCCATCGTGAAATACGACAATGCGATAATGTGTATATTGACAGTTGAAAACTAAGATTCAACTTGAAATTTGCATCAATTCTTATATATTCTTCAGGTTCTTCCTCTTCTCCAAACTCGAATTCTTCTCTCTTCACTTACCATATTCCCAAGCAATGGCTCAACCACAAGCAACTGCTTCTAGCAGTCAATTGGAGAGTGTATCCGCACCAACGCCTGCCTCTACATCGAATACATGCGTTCCAAGTACTTTTCTCCAACGTCGCCCCAGAATCCTCACCGCACTGCAGCCGATATTGCAACAAGAAATATGCATGAGGAAAAAGTTGAAAATTGTACGCAAAACTGGTGCCAAGAAAAACAGGGAAAACCATGCAATAGGATGTACGTTATCAAATCTGCATGAACGACCGTCAACTGATCGGATACAATTAGCTGCAATCGTTCGGAACTACGTGAACAGTTCAACCAGAGCCGAAAAGGCAACCCTCCGTGGTCTACCAAGGCATTCGTCCGAACAGTCCGTGAGATTGAGCACCATGATGTTGTCAACTCCGGAGTTTTTGCAGACGAATTTTCCGACAAACGACCTCGGGAGTGGACACGTGCATCGTTAAAAGCATTAGAGGAGGCCACGGAGGAGTATATGATTGAAGTGACTGCTTTTGCCATCGTTCAATATTTATTACCGCAACTGAATTTTAGTAGGTTTTTAACATGTCCGCAACAATGGCCAGGCAAGGTGGGCGTGTACAGCTCGAGCAGGCGGACATGCGCATCGCGCTCAACATGGTTAATATGGCTAAACATGGCATATCGCGCTGCAATCGAAGAAACAAAGAATTTGATTAAAAAGCCTCGAGCAGAGATTCGAGAAGAAAGAGAGAGGTGTTGAGTTGCCAGGTCATAAGAGTGTGAAGGCGGTCATTGAAAAGCATCCATCCATGATCTATGAAAATCACCTGAATGGCTGCCTTCGTTGCCAAAACAAGATTGCTCGAAATCCTGCTACCCGCTGGAGGCGCAAAGGCACGAAGCCTGGGACCACTACAGTACCAACAGTCTCGGCAGCACCAGTCGTATCTGCAACCCCTGGACTATCAGCCGCTCGAGCAGCACAACTTAGTCCTCAAAGAGTGCTTCATCTTAGCCTTTTGAATGAATTTACCCCACTTGAAGATTCAGAAGACGAAGACGATTCCAATTATGATGGCTCCAGTACTGATGACAGCATCGAGGATATATCAGGTATGCACTGCCCCCACTCACACGAATAATTTCTAATAATCATTTCAAAGAGAACGACAGTGATAATGAGAGTATTACCAATGAAAGAGAATAGGCAAGTGGGTTTATTGGGCATACTTAATTAATTTCGATATTCAATCTATTATATAGTTTCTGCTGTCAAAACGAGCAATATAAGGGTGAACAAAACGGAATTGAATCTGTGAAGTGAGTTTTAATAATGCTTCCATGCTATCTCTGAGAGTGAGTATCAGCAATTTTTAAATCACGATATATCAGTATTGCAAAATATCTCCTACTTAAAAAATGAATGCCAGTCTTTACGCATGAATATGCTGTAAATGCGCGACCATACAACTAGGCTACAAGACTGAAGGTGAGCGTCAACGGAGCGTCAACGATTTTTGGTCGCACAACATTTCTAGCGTGAGATATTGTAAACTCCATCAATTTAATTACAGTTTTGACTGCCTTTATCGACAAATCGATTTTTACTGATGCACTCGAGCAACCTTTGAAACCGAGCTTGGAGAAATTAAATCACGATTAATCCGTATCGCACGGCATGTTGTTATTAAATATGCATGAAAGCCCGCCTACAATCGTATCTGTTATTTTTGCACAATATGACGTAGACTGCAGGACTAAAAGTGAGCGTCAACGGAGCGTCAACGATTTTTGGTCACACAACATCTCTAGCGTGTGAGATATTGTAATCTCCATTAATATAATTGCTGTTTCGACTGCCTTTATCGACAAATCAATTTTTACTGATGCACTCGAGCAACCAAGCTTGGAGATATTAAATCACGATTAATATACGTATCGCACGGCATATTCTTATTGAATAAGTATAAAAGCCCGCCGTTACCATCATATCTATTGTTTTTGCACAATAAGACGCGTAGACTGCAGGACTAAAAGTGAGCGTCAACGGAGCGTCAACGATTTTTGGTCGCACAACATCTCTAGCGCATCAGATGGTGTGAGCTCCGTTAGTGTAATTGCAGTTTTGACTGCCTTTATCACAAATCAATTTTTACTGATGCACTCGAGCACCATGCTTGGAGAAATTCAATCACGATTCATACGTATCGCACGGCATATTCTGATTGAATAAGTATGAAAGCCCGCCGTTACCATCATATCTATTGTTTTTGCACAATAAGACGCGTAGACTGCAGGACTAAAAGTGAGCGTCAACAGCGTCAACGATTTTTGGTCGCACAACATCTCTAGCGCATCAGATGGTGTGAGCTTCATTAGTGTAATTGCAATTTTGACTGCCTTTATCGACAAATCAATTTTTACTGATACACTCGAGCAACCAAGCTTGGAGATATTAAATCACGATTAATCCGTATTGCACTGCATATTCTGATTGAATATGCATGAAAGCCTGCCGTTATGATCATATTTATCAATTTTGCATAATAAGACACGTAGACTGTAGGACTAAAAGTGAGCGTCAACGGAGCGTCAACGATTTTTGGTCGCACAACACCTTTAGCACGACGGATTTTACATATTTCATTCATATTTTCGAAGTTTCGACTGCTTTTATCGATGAATCAGTTCGTAATGATGCATCCATCCTACCTCTGAAAGTGAGTATCAGCAATTATTAAATCGCGATTTATCAGTATTGCAACATATGTCCTAATTAAATAAGGCTTATTGTCATTCTTTATAATTGAATACACAACATTCACGCAACCATACATGTAGGCTACAGGACTGAAAGTGAGAGTCAACGGAGCGTCAACAAATCGCTGAGAAACAGCGCAGAACTTATGATATATTTCAATATCATATTTTTTAAAGATCTTTTGACTGTTTTTAAATACAAAATAGCTGTTAATAACTCTTCGAGATCACCTGTAATTGATTTGGAGTACGAGCACAGTTCCCTAAGTAATGAACATATCACAATATTATATTTTATACATACAATCAAAAGTCAGGCAGAAAGTGTAAAATGTTTCTGAGCTATGAAATTCATCCCTTATAGACGTATGTGCAATGCTTTCCATTCGCCAAATACGCAAGAACCCGTTTTTAGAACCCGGGTAGGACCCGGCGGGTCTAACCAAACCCGGCAAAACCCGCGGTTGACCGGTTCGGTTCCGGTTTGGAACGGAAATTATGACCGGTTCGGGTTTAGTCCGGTTCCAGTCCCGGACCGCGGCTCCGGTCCAGTTCCAAACCCGGACCGCAGCCAGGTAACCCGGAACCGTTGCTAACACTACCAATCGATGTATTGTTGAATTTGATTCAGGGCCACGCCTTCTAGTCGATTTGCCATATATCTCATTTTGGTTTGTTCGCTACAGAATCGTCCCGGTTCATCCTCAATTTTCATGGCTAGTTGTGCCATCCATCCTCGCAGTGCCCTTCGGTCTGTTTCAGAGAATCTGAGAATTTCACTACCTTTTTGTCCTCTACCACCGTTGCCACCATCCAATGTTCCTGCAAGTGCTAATACTTGCTTGACCTGGTCCCGATATTCATTTCTTTCTTCTCCACAGATTCTTAACTGTTCCACTGTTTCTTCTAGTTCCTGTCTGAGATTTTCTGTCCCTTCGGGTGCTCTGTTTTCCAATCGTTGTTCAAGATCTGTGATCTTGGCTTGCAGGTCTCCATGTTTGCAGACTGGCACTTTTTTCTCCATGGTTTTTAACTTCTGTTGCGTATGAAGCAGCTCCAGTTTCAGGTTGTTTCATTCCTCGATGACCGTGTTTCCTTCAGCAAACATCTCCGATATTTGTGCCTCTGCATTCTTCACAGATTGCCGTTCTGTTTGCAATTCGTTCAACCTGCTGGGTGTTGGTAACTGAGCAAGAGTTGTAAGTCCTGTGTTGATATCCTGAATGTGACTGCTGAGCTGCTCTTCATTCACGATTTACATATTTGCCATCGTTACGTTTTCCAGTTCAAATTGTAGTGACCCCGTCAGCGTCACATTGCGAGTTGCTCTTGAGGATTTTCCTGACATCTTTGCAACTTTTGAACGGTCATTGGTGTAGATATTTATTGATTCTCCAACCGCAGGTTTGTGCTACTTCAAGGCACTCGTCACAGATGTGCCTCCAGGTATCGCTTTTCCAGTCTATCCAGCAGTCATTGCCACAAGGAATTTCACACCAAATACACTTAATGGGGTTCCAGCACATTAACGCCTGGTTCGATACCACGGCAAAAGATTTTCGAGACTGAGAGTCCACAGTGAGCACAGAATACAATCGCGTTCCTTGATGTACTCAAAAAAGGTATCGAATTCCTCTATGCCACAGCTGCAGATAGGTATTTCGGTCTACTCCTGAATTGTTCCGCAGTTGCAGTGGATGGTTGGGTTTGGATAATTGTGATCGAAGTCTCCTTCTTCTCCTGAACCATAGCAAAAATACATACAGTCGCAGTTCCTTTTGTTCTCGCTCATATATTTAGATGTACTGATTGCCCAAAATGTCTGGGTTTCTAGGTCTTCGAAAGGTCCAAGCCCGGTAAGCAGATGTTCCTACAGTAGGAATAGATAGCCAATCTGGTTTCGAAGTTGCTTGCTGATTTGAAAACTTTAAAGGACGCATTGCAAGTGTGATGACAGTAATAGCAGCCTAAGCGGTGAGGATAATGGCACATAAAACAAAAATATAACTGATAGAATTGATTTTAGACTTGTTCTTCTGTTAAGGATTCAGGGCTGGGTATCAAGGGTTCAGGGCTTGGGTTCTACGGGTTATAAAACCCAAGAGCAAGAAAGCTCAGAGTGGAGAATCGCCTATAGCTAAAGAAACGAGGACTGAATGCAAGAAACATGATCCAGAATCACCGAGTGTGAAAGAAGTGAAAGCCGAAGCTAATTGATTGTCTGTATAGACACGAGAACGAGTGAAGAAAGATACTTATCCTATGCCGAACGTCTGGTTTATGTACAGTGATTTCACTCGTTCCATAATACATTTGAACTCCTGCTTTCTTTGTACACTGCTTTTGTATCCTACAGTTGTCTCCCGTAAAACCCTGATTCGAAACCTGATTTCATTCTCATCATGCTTTAGCCTCCGTCCAAAACCTGATTCCATGTTCGTTGTGCTTTATCTTCTATATTATTCACCGATCATCACTATATCACTGATCGTTGCTCAACACAACCGTGACAATTGACCCCTATTTACAGTCCTATAGTCTATGTTTGTAGTCATATATATATAGTATGGCTGGTTGTAAAGAATTATATTCATCCATATTTAATTAGGACTGTTTTTGCAATAAAGCTATATTAGACATTGATTATTGTTGATACTCACTTTTGAAGATTTCATGGATCCATAGTTTATAAAATATTTACGCAATCTAAGCAGTTACATCATTTGAAATATGTATGAAATGAATTAAATTTCTAATATTATATATGTTGTATGACCTAAAATTATTGATGTTCTATTCATACTCACTTTGAATTCTGTAGTCTATATGTTTAATTGTACAACGATAGGCGATAAAATAATAATAAATTGTATTTATACGTATTTGATTGAAATATGGGTAGTGATACAATTCAATTGTGATTTAATAATTGTTGACACTTCCAGTGGTTTTATGAATGAATTATTTTGAACTAATTTAGCAATAACAGTTGTCAAAACCATTGAAATACTAATATAATACAAATTATCTCTTATGCTTGAAACATCCTATAACTAAAGATTGTTGGTACTTTATTGACACTAATATTCAGTCCAGTAGACTTAATACATCATCATGTTCAAATAGTATATGGAATTAACAATGAAGACTTTCCTATATATTTGATTAAGAACATATCTTGCCAAATAAGCATGATAAATAGAATCCCAATAATGCTAAAGTAGTATATTATATACTTGAAACTCTCTTCATAGATAAAATTTGATTTTATTTACCATTATATTGCAAATTAGAACATTTTAAACCGTACAAATGAATTGTAGAATAAAATTGAATACTTCTATGATAATATACAGAATGTTCAAAAAAGTGACTGGAAATTGACCATTTAAATATTTTGAATAAATATATTTATCTACTTTCTATGATTGGCAATTATTTTATCATCAGTGTCTTTTTCTATAATCACTTGATAATGTCTGTTATTAACCATGAAATAGTTAATAGTAGTAATTTGTGTAACCAGTAGAAGTACATATATCATATGTTCCCTGTGGTGTCATCAGTATCTGATGTACTCAAATTCAAGTCATCATTGTCATTTTATCATTATACAGTATCTTTTTTCCTACAAGCCTGCAATAGAATAATTTTTCACTATACTTTTTGGGAATATTGGTATCTAGGACAATTATATATTGGAGTTTGGTATTTCTTGTGGCCAATGCAGCTGATATTAATATGGTATCAGGTTTGGTGCCTTTGAATCTTCAGTAGGTAGTAGGGTTCTAAGTAATTTTTTTTTGGCAATAAAGCCAGTCATTCTAGTAATTACCATTGATTATAGACGGATACCTTTCTATAATGATTTTCAAACTTGCTTGACATTGAAATATGATATCATGTTTTGTTTTTTCCAAATATCTGTGAAAGACTTTCCTATCAATTTTTATGTTTTGTATATTTTTGTACCAAAATACCATATTAGTCAGTTGACAAATTTCAACATAATAAATATATCTGTCTGCTCAAGATATACATATCCACTTTTCCTGGACATGATTGCAGATATGTTAAAAACCTACCAAATTGTATGTTGCAATAAAAGTTGAATATTGAAAATAGCAGTTACTTCAATCATATACTCATCTGTGGCTTCTTTTTATACTTGCAAGGCTGTTCTAGTCCACTGTCAAGGTTATTTATTTGAGAATTTGTCTACCAACACTATAGAGTTGAAACATCATTATGTTCAATTTCACACACTGATGAAATAAATACCTTGGTAGACGATAGAGGGTTGGCTTGATTGCTGCGATTGAATCATTTATAAAGCTCCAAACAGATTGAGCTAAGTTTAACTGACCAGTTGACTGTCATTCTGACAGCTTATTGAATTTTTATTCTATTGCAGGATATTCCCTGTTTGTTTTTGTACCAATATTGAATACTATTTTTAACTTCTCCATTTAATGTATATTTCTTGTTGCAGTATTGGTAACAGATTGATATTGATTGTGGGTGGAGCATAGAAGTGAAGTATTTTGAATTGTGATATTGATTATAGAGGCTGGTGTGTGAGATTTTATTTCAGATCAATGGCGAGATGCAGTGGCATGTAGTGGAACCACCACTTCGGAAGATGGTATATAAGAGAACAATATGAGTATGGAACAGAGGAAGAACTGGAAGAATATATTGTTATTTGTACAAAATCAAGTTGAATTAGAGTTGACCACAGATAATATTTATATTTTTATATTTTGTATTTTATAATGGAATTTGCTATGGAAGGCTGCAGATTTGCAAGCATATTGGCTTGATAGAAATCCTGTAAAAAGTTGATAGTTAATAATAATTTCAATCAAATGGATATTAATATGATATTTTTCAGATATGTACTGATTGTTTTATATTTTATGTAATTGCAGTTAATTCTCAAGCAATATTATGTAAAATTCTTTTTACAGTCCAGTTGAACAGATATTGTATTCAGGTGAAATTTATTTCAATACCATGGCAGATGTAGTACCATCCAACACAATTATTTTGGTAGTTTAACTATATTCAATATACAACCATAAAGCTCCATATTTTTCCTACTACCCAAGTCCGCCAAAGTTTCTTCAAATTAAAGTACATATGAACCATATACAGAGTAACAAATATGATGTACATACCTCCAATGACTGTTTCTATACTACTGATTGGCATGTATAACAAATTGAAATAATACATATCAGGAAAAATTTCTGTCTATATATGCACTATACTCGCCTATGTGAGCAACTGTTGCAGTGGGTATATCAGGAGTATATGAAGGTGGCAACCATACTGATAGTTCTATTGGTAGCAATATTTGGAGTTAGTGCAACTTCAAGTGAGGTCAGCCTATTTGCACTACCATATAATAACTATTCACTCATTCACTTCATCTATAGACAACACACAGTCACTCAAGCCCTAGGTTATAGAAATTCTATGAATATATCCTGTTGGCAAGATATATACTATTGCGTATTCACCTTGCAAGGTTGTTATGACAACTATGCATATTGGTAGTCAATCTATCGTTATAATCCTTATATATAGTGCAAATTACATTAGTAATTGACTAATCTTACAACTTCCCCAGAGTTACTTTGGCAACTCTGAGTGAAGACTTTGGTGTATATAAATGGCATATGGAAACGATCCATTTGGCAAACACATGTACAACTTGGAAAATTGTCTAAACAACTATTTATTCTGCCGAAGCCTTTTTTTCCCACCAGCAAGTGCCTTGTTCAACTCCTTCATTACATAATCAATTGTATACCATGATTTGAAATTAATATAACTATTTACAATCCAGCCAGAGATAGCCTTCTTTGAAGTGGATGGAACCTTGGGTATGAAATGAACAGTGCCACAGATGTGGCTTGCAGCCAAAACCTTGTAGGTATTCTCTCCCACTACTGGAACAACTCTGACCATCGACGATATGGCATTTTGCAATCCTCCATGCAATGGTTTTGTCACCAGCACAAATGATAAATATAATATTTGACTGGGAATTCGGAGTTTGAAAACACAAAGAAATTGGTATGGTAAGCACCCTTGCATTGCTTTATGAGCAGGTTCAGGAAATCACTGACATTGTTGGGCCATCTTCACCAATATTTAATTGTTTCTCAGTGGTTCTATATACCATTCCTTTTCTCCAGTAGTTCTAATTGTCTCATATCTCAATTGGCCATTGAATTCTTCGATTGAGATCTCAATGGTATGGAATAAGGTTGCCTGGCACAATTGGAGGTTATCAATATCAATGTATGTCTTTGAAACATTCGAATATGCTAACATTAAGTTGACCTAACAACTGTTGAGAATGTTGTCATGGCAATATGAATTGCAAATGTCTCGGAAATAGTTACTCCCTTTTGTATTAAGCCAAACATCACCTCTCACTTGACATTAGAACCCCCTGCACTGCTTTCCTCTTGGGCAGCAGTCTGATATCTCACGTCTAGCTCGGGTGGCTTGCTGGTAACGTTGCTGAAACCATGCTCTCCAATGTTCATTTGCCATACTACCAATGCATTTTGGAGGAGATAATAATTGACAATCTTCCAATAGACCGCGCTCGTCTGATTAGAGGCCCAATACACATCTTCGATTTTGGTTTTGTAAGACACTTTGTCAACCTCAGTTGACTGCAATTGCAATCCTCAGAATAGTTCTATATATCACAGGAAGTGTGTTATCAGATGAAGTTTCGGAAAGTTAACTGATGACTCCTCCAGGTGATCAACCACTTCTGACTTTATCCAATCATTCCAGTCATCGATTTGACATTTTTGTTCATTGGCAAAGCAATTTCTGTAATTGTTCATATCTTTGTCATGCTTCTGATTCAGCTCTTTCTGCAATTCTTTCGATTGTTTGGTTGTTTTCTTGTGTGCCTGATATTTCAGGAAGCTGTATTTGAAGTTGTGAAAGTGATGCAGAGCATCATCCATAATATTCAGAATATTGTCATCATGGGACAAGTATTGACAGTAGGGGGAAAACTCAAAAAGTGCTCAGATGCATTTGATGGCATGATCAAATGTTCGTTGTTCAGAAGTATGTGGACACTGTAGAGCATTTGTGATTACTGCAAGCAGATAGCACCCATTGTTCTAAGTTGCTTTCCAGTCCACTGGCAAACCTTGTCATATGAGTTGTTGGATTTTTGTCCTTGACAAGTATGCCAGTATCGACAACCATAGTATGTTGTATTTTGGGAGTCATTTGAACTTCTTCACATGTTGTTGGAGCCACCCCTGAAGATGTTTTAACATACCCAACTGCATTGTGCAAAGGAGGCCTGGTTTTGGGAGATGGCTGACAATTGAACTGGTGTATCATGATATATTGTTACCAGATTGATGCCACGCTCTCTACAAAGAGGGGCAGCCTCAACAGGGTTGTCAGTAATTCGCTTAACAACTGGCAGGGTTGAAGAAACGATATTGCTGGAGTATTCAGCAAATTGATGAACTCTAGTATCATTGGGATTCTGCAAGTTTGCTACAGTATTTCGGTATCACATGAAATTGCTCAAACAACTGAGTAAAATGCTTGATAAATGTTATGATTGCAGAGTGCCACTGGTCTGTTGATATACCCGCCCAATTTCTTTTTTTGAACTTAACACCAATGACATAATATATATCTATGATTTTGCAGTACTACATGCTCTGAATATTCGGCAATGCATCCAGGCAGAGATATATGGTATTGCCAGTAATGACCGTTAGTAAAATATACTGTGAACTGACAATTTTGCGCATTTGTCAGAGGCCACACCATGTACTCAAGAACACTCTGAATGACAAGTGATTATGGGCTCATTGGCGGGCCTTTTGGGGAGTGGGAATATTGCGTACTTTCAATCGCTGTGGCAGCAGTGCTACCCGAACAATGTTGAAAATTAATGGTTCGATATGTACAGTGCAGGAGAGGTTGCGAATGGTCATGTATACAGCCATACTTTCATATCGCCGGATAAATTCATTTGATGTCTTGAACCAGCAAGAATGATTTTGGGAACAAGAGTGACATCTTTTGGGAAACAATACTTAATGTTGTCAGAACGATTTGTAGAATTATTCAGGCAATTGACATAGCTGGGTTTTCCACCACCAGTCTACTGTATGTATCCGATTGAATAGATGACACCCATTGTTGATAAAACAATGCTCCGGAGTATATAGTTGATCAATCTCATATACCTTTTGACACAAAAGCCATTTGGCGCATAATATAATTTTTTGAGAGTAATACTCGATCAGCTTAGGGTGGCTTTCATTCCAAATGAAATTCATCATTTGATTTATCCATGATAAATGGCCAAGGGCATTAGACATTAGGTCAATCATCTGATACAGAATATTTGTTAACTTTAAACTTTTTTTGACTGACTGTTGGAGCCCTGGGTCTCCCTTGAACAAATGATCAATCAGACATGAAATCGCTTCATACACTGTCGATATCTCTGCAAGGTGAAACTCGGAAGCATCGGAAAACCAATGGCAAAAGCTGGCATGACCATGTATTGAGTTGTCCTCGGTCTTGGTGGGAACATATTGCAGTGGCATTCCAGCATTTCTCAATGCATGTGTTACTGGTACGCATTCAGCAGGTGGCGAAGGCTCTTGTGATTGTCATTGTAGATGATCTAGTGTATCTGACATGGGATCATGGTTGCGAAAGCAAGTAGGTGGATTCAGATCATCCTTATTGCTCAGGCAACTATGGATGTCATGCTTTCGCTTGTTATCGTTCATAGCTAAACTTGGGTAGGATTCTGAGGTGAAGTTTAAAGCCACTCATATCATGGCATCATGCTTTTGGCGATGATGATTCTCCATCATCTTAATCCTGCCAGTATCGGAATTGAAACCTATATTTCTGACATTGCAAATGACCATTCCGAGATTTTACCCCTCAGATGATGGCATTGGTAACTTAAGACATTGTTGATTCAATTTTGTATGTAGTTGAGAGTGAGTACCTAATAATCAATTGTGGAATAACACAATTATTGAAAACTCAATGAGTGATAGATAGATGGCTGTTCTGGAGCAGTCAATCAATCAGTCAATGAGTATAGAAAGACCTGCCTGGGTTTCTCAGAGTCGTAGATGGTTGCCTTGGAAACTCAAGTTGATTCAGTGCTTGAAACCAAACAATAGTACATATATCAAACATCTCCATCATTATGACCACTTACAGCCTGAAATGAAAACTGCTTGATCGAAGATATTTCAACAGGCGAAACATTGAGTATATATATGAAGAGTGCAGCAACCCACTAAACTGTGGATGTATCAAAGCCAAACGAATGGGTGTCGAAAATCATCTGTACTCACTTGCAGATGTCTTTGGAGCATGTCTAGTTAAGAAGTATTTTTGCAGGAATATTGAAGCGGAACTAACAATGTACCAGGTTGTCTTTTCGTCATATATATCAGTCAGAGTAGTGGTTTGCATTGGTATTTGTATGTATTTCCGAGCATATTGCCAGCTTGGTAGACCTTACTGACTGGGCTATCACATTCTAGAGTTGGTAGCACTATTCTTAATTTCTGGATGGAGTCGTTGAAAGAAGCTCATTTGTTTTTTTGATTTCAGCATATGGTTCAGTAATATATATAATTGAAAGTCTATATGACAATATGTGAAGGTTCCACAGCAACCATGCAAGTTGCTGCCAAGATATATACAAATAAATAAGATATAGTGTTTGTAGCCTAATCAGAAGGCCTTGCAACTAGTAAAACAACTCATAAAGTCATCACAACAATATAAATCAATAAATATTTGTATCCTGATGATTATGAAATATTTGGAGTATTGTGGGCTGTGAAACAGAGCAGTTAGAATCATTTGTTATACTTGGTATTGATGAAGGAAGATATTGAACAATCATCTGAAATCAATCTCAAACATTGACATTCATTCACTTGTGATAATGTCAAAAGTTGTTCTAATAACTTGGAAGATTGAAGTGAACTACTTGTAGTTTTATAAACACAATGCAACATTTTCATATGGTCCAACTTGAAATGTATATGATGATGGGTAGGATACAAACCTTCGGTTCAACATGATCAAACATCATACCAGTTCAATCACAACTGGCGTCTGTGAAATACTATTCATATATAAGTGCACTGCCCCCAGGCACTTGCCCAATTTCCACCATCCTCTTCAAGCTGCACTCGTTATCTTGCTGGTAATATCTTCTATCTCCAAGTCCGAATTGCATCATGTGACTATTAATAAACTAATTAGAACTTTAGCCCATTGACTCAACAATGTCAAAGATTGTTTGGCCTATAGCAGGTACTATTCTTTTCATGCATGTCAATATAATCAATCTATCACTAATTCTGGTCCGATCAATTTTTGAAGTTCTTTTTTCCAATCCTTTGAGTCTATAATCTAAGTCAATCCCTCCTACACCTATTCATGAAAATCAATCAATCAGCAATTATTATCAGACCCACTGCTCATGTGTCAGCAATATGGTGTGTAGGCAGATACTGTCCACCGATAGCTACAAGACAACACTGAAGTTGAACAAACTAAGCTGTCAGGCTTTACAGAATCCATGCACCTGCATTGCATTCCTGACTATGCATTGAGATGCCAAACTTGAACCCTGAGAAATATGGCTCAGGCTGCAGTGAGAGATTATCTATTCAAATACCAAAACCTTGAAATATTTTAACCAATTGTCTCTGTTGTTCAGACAAAGCGAAGCAATACTGGATGCAGGTCATAGGTGGCTAGTTGGAAGGACATTTTGGGGGGATATTTGAGATACATCAAGAATGTCCTGGAATTCCGGCAGTCTATTGCAGCCTGCTGCCCATACCAGACACTGGCTGGGCCAACACAACACACCCTGATACAACCTGGCTGGTATGGGGATTTCAAACAACGACACTGAGGCTTCAACTCCTAGCAACATACCAATGACCTCACATGTTGATCACACACCCTGGGCTCATAATTCCCACAACATTCATTTGCGGATTGTCCTCTCTGTGTGGGGCCTCAAACTTGACAAATCTGGGGTTCCAATCGATTTCAGCATAGTTGGAGTTGGGGTTAGGCATCAGCATTTGTACAACAACTTTGATTGGCATCAGGGAGCGAGATGGGGAGTCATGCAACTTACAGAGGTAAATTGAATGACCTAGAGAGTGCCATTCCACCCAGTTGTCCGAACGATGCAGCTTGGCTGCACTAATTATCGTATGGGGGCCTTGGAATTCTTTGAAGAAATCAAATATCCTACCACCCAAGGCTCAGATGTGACTAACACCAGATTCTTGGACATCATGGCAGGAATAAAAACTACAGGGTCCAAGTTGGCAGCTTGGGCCAACAACAACTCTGTTCATTATTTACACAACTTCAAGCATCTTCCATCGGCCCAAATCGCCCGACTACAAGATGATGCAGTGGTCACAGCCTGGCTGGAAAGAGAGACATATTCTCCCTAGGCTGTGCTTGTGATTCTTTGTCGCCTGACCACTTTCATCAGTGGCATGGCAACTGATCGAATTGACATACCCATCACAGATGGCTTTGATGATTTCAATGCCTTCCACTTTGTGTTTGAGGAAACAATGGAAGTTGCTCTTTAATACCTTGCAGATGTTGCAAATGATCATAACAAGAAGCCTCCAAAGTTCATAGTTCCTGCCACAACAAAAGGGTTCATTGATTGGGTTGACGAAACCTACCAAGTGGTGAGAATCCTGAGGAGGTTGTGCAGGTGACTCGAATGAAAGGCAAATAAATAACATCCTAGTCAATCTGCAGATGAGAATGCAATGATTGGAAACCTTGTCTGTTTTCGACATGCAGCATATTATTGCCTCCAAATGACACATCAGCAGCATGCTCAGGCGAAAGCACTGTGAATTTGACAAGGTCACTCCAACAATTCTTTCAATAGGTATTCAGATACCAATTCTTTTTTCAAATATATTGAAGTGGATGGTGAATACATGGAGCGGGTAGACGTTCCGGAATTGGATTAACATGAAGACGATGACCCCATATGTGGTTACAACAATTCCAAAAGTCATAGGCTCAGCAGTTCCCTTCCTACCCAAACCCCTGACCCTTCTCTATGCAGGCCAAATGCAGACAAGCCTCTGACTCCCACCGCCTCAAATGCTGACAACTGTGACAATGACCACCAGCAGCCACAAGATACTGGCAAGGGGAGGAAAGTGGGAGCAGGATCAAGAGTTTGAAATGAGGAGCTTGAGAATAAAGACAATAGGGAGGGAAATTGAATCTGATGGCAGGACAACTTTGGGAATTGGTATGGTGTTTTTTGTTTTTTGGTTGTGTGTTTGGTTCTTCTTTTGGTTTGTTTGGTCTTTGTTTCCTCGGTTGAGATTTTGTTGTGTTTTGCATGGCAGCATGTTGTGCTTAGCTCTGAATCATACAAATTGAATGGCTCAGGTGATTGTATCAGTTGGCAAAACAATTTTGGATGTTGCTATGTATTGTTTTTTTGGTATTATATTACTGGAATGCCATCTTATAGACTCTAACTCTGAGAGCATTCACATGAACTCAATCACACTGGCAATCTATCATGTTCAAACAATGTTTGAACTGGTCTAGCCAAATATTCCAGTGGTAAATATTCATGGAAGTTGTATATCATGATACTTAGGTACTGTTGGGAACACCACCCTACTTGACATGAGGTATCATTGTTCGAATGACTTCTGAAATGATTACACCATCCATATTCATTGACATTGACCAATATTGGTACTTCAATGTGAAATTACCAGACCCTATATTCACGATGTCAGCCATTAGACTATCCGCCTGCACAGTTACAACAACATCGAATACTCAAGTTCCAGTAATCTTTAAAACTGGTTCTGCTCAATGTAAAAGTCAAAATATCGGTGGGAAGCACAAGGTGGTGCCATATACTACCATTCAGCCATCTGGTTGGCATTCCAAACAGCCAAAAGTACAAAACAATTTTTTAAATCACTTAACCAACTCCAAAACAGTTTCAGGAACTCCTCCAGCAACCGACATACCTGCCACCAATATTAGGGACCTTTCAATCCATGGTTCAACAATTCTCCAGCCATCTAACTTGTCGCCAGTTGCACCAAAACAACACAGCTCATTAGCAGTGCATGTGACGGTTGTGTTGAGTGACGATCGATGGTGGAGTGATGATCGTTGAATAATATAGAAGATAAAGCACGACGAGAATGAAATCAGGTTTCAAACAGAGGCTAAAGCATGACGAGCATGAAATCAGGTTTCGAATAGGGGCTAAAAGCACGACGAGAATGACATCAGGTTTCGAATGGAGGCTACAGCATGACGAGCATGAAATCAGGTTTCGCATCAGGTTTTACAGGAAACGACGGAATCGTACGAGAGCGGTGTACCAATACAGCAGGAGTTCGGATGTATTATGGAACGGGTGAATCACTGTATATAAACCAGGCATTCAGCGGAGGATAAGTTTCTTTCTTCACTCATTCTCTTGTCTATAAAGCAATCAATTAGCTTCGGCTTTGACATCTTTCACACACGGTGATTCTGGATCGAGTCTCTTGCGTACAATCTTTGTTCCTTTAGCTCCAGGCTGTTTTCGACTTTTGAAGCCTTCCGGCTCTTTGATTTTATAACCCCTAGAACCCCGAACCCTGAACCCTCGACACCCAGCCCTGAACCCTTGACAGAAGAACGAGTCTAAAATCGATTCTACCGGATATATTCTCAGTTTTAGTCCTAGTTTATGTGCCGCTATCCTCACCAAAGCGGATGTTACTTTTGTCACAGACCTTGCAACACCCGCTGAACCGTGTTTCGATCCGTCCGCAATTTCAATAATCGACTGATCGTGCACAGTTTCTGGCGACATATCTGCATAGCCTGCCTGTGGAATCTCTGCAGACCCACAAACGTTTTCGAAAATTAGTTAATGACGGCATACGACTTCAATTGCAATAGCCGTATTAATTTCTTCAATCTAGCTGGTCAACCTTGCCAGTTTTCAGAACCAGAACCCATTAACAGTTTCGCTAGTATTGACGAAATCCTCCAAGAAACCTAAGAATCTAAGACCTTGATCCCTTCCGTTAGCAGCATTCTTACATCACCAGAAAGATGTCAGGCGAATCCTCAAGAATGGCCCTCAATGTAACCCTGACCACGGCGATTCAGGAGGAGCTGGAAAACGTAACACAGGCGGACACGGAGGCGATGAACGAAGAACAACTACGAAGTTACACCCAAGATGTCGCAAAGGGGTTGAACGCCCTCGCCAGGTTACCGACGACCAGCAGGCTGAACGAATTGATGAAGGAACTGCAATCTGTAAAAGATGCGGAAGCACAAATATCGGAATTATCGGAGGAAAGAAAAAACTGGAAAAGGGAAGCAACCCTAGCAACACAGAGACTGGCAGCAGCAGAAGGAACAGTTCCTGAATGCAGCCTTGGGGACTTAGTGGAAAAAGTCCGGAACCTGGAACAACCACTGGAAGAAAGGCATCCAGACCTGGCGGAACTGAAACACGACCTGGAAGACGCCCAGGCACAGATGGAGAAATTCAGATCGTTGGCAGAAGAAAATCAGGAACAGGTAACCCGGATCTTGAGGCTAACGGAAGGAAGGATGGCAGTGGAAAGGGAAGAGAGGGAACCAGAAGAAAAGGGCAACGCAATTGCCCCTTTTTCAGGAACAGACAGGAAGGAACTTAGGGGATGGAAGGTGCAGTTGGCTTTGATGATAGCAGGAAAACCCAGAATGTTCAATACCAAACAGAAGAAGCTAAGGTACGCGATGGGACGTCTCGAGGGAGTAGCCATGGCACAGCTTATGCCATACTGTGAAGAAGTTTCGGGGGAAGTAAAACTTGATTCCTTTAAAGATCTGCTTGACCTGTTGGACTTAGCTTTCGGAGACCAAGACAAAGCGGCAACGGCCAAGAGGAAACTATTCAAACTCAAACAACGAGACTGCGAATTCTCCCAGTACTATGCGGAATTCCAGAGATACGTAGCGGACGTTAAGTGGAAAACGGAAGCCCAGCTGGATGTATTACGAAATGGGCTGTCAAACGAACTCAAAGACTCCCTACAACACACCGAGTTACCAGAAAACCTCGTCGAATTCGTCAAGCTGTGTTCAAAAAGAGACTCTCAGCTCAGGGCCCGGGCCGCGGAAAGGAAGTCAGGAATGTGGGAAGGAGGATACCAGAAGTCCGACCCAACAACCAACACCACACCCGCCTCAGAGACTGCACCTGCGGGAACAGTAGCAGGATATTTCGGCCCGCCCAAATGGACCTCTCAGCAGTCAAAGGCAGGAAGATCACAGCAGAAGAGAGAAAGTGACGAAGGGAAGGAGGCCTATGTTTGTACTGTGGGGACTCAAGGCACTTCGCAGCAAGTTGCCCGAGAAAATTGAAAGCAGCATCACAACAGGTGGAAGTAACACCGTTTAGGAAAGCAGGAAATGAAATGGACGCAGATTCGGAAACAGGGAAAGGAAAGGAAGTCGAGTCGGGAAAAGTTTAAACCAGTGCAATAAGGATGGCCATTGTGCTGGGTACGAATCTCCTTTGTCTACAGTTGTTAAGTCTCGTTTTGAAAGTTCGCAGTTTTCAATCAGTAGTGCAGAAATTAAGGAGTCTTTAATGGAAAGCAAACATCTTGTTGTAAAATGTTCGCTGAAAATCGGAGACAGGTTAATCGATACACATGCTCTAATTGAATGCAGAGACATGGGAATAGCAATTGTGGATAAAGATTTTGTTCACCATCATCAGTGAGAAGAGAAGGAATTACGAGAATCAAGAGAGTTAGAGCTTATCGATGGAAGACCCATCGAATCAGGAACCATTACGACCATGGCCAAGTTAAATATAGGAATAAGATCACATCAGGAGCAACTGCCAGCGTTCGTAACAAAGTTAGGGCATTATCAGATCGTACTAGGATTGCCATGGTTACAACTTCACGATGTAACGGTTAAATTGCAAGCCTGAAGGATCGGTTTCGAAAGCAGCTACTGCCAACAACACTGCCAACACCATTCAACCGTATGGGTGTGGGGCAATCATATGGAAACAACGGATCCGGAGACACCCAGGCTAGACATCTGCGCAGTAGCCACCTCATCCTTTTTGAGCAGAATAAAGAAGGAGAGACTCAAAGTTTACGCTGTCACGTTGTACGATATCAATAAAGCCTTGGGAATAAAAGACCTACAAGACCATCCTCTCGAAGAAGTCATTCCCAAGGGATAACACCAATTTCTACCGCTATTCAGGAAAGTAATCGCAGAAACCTTACCTCTGCATCGACCTTACGATCATAAGATTAAACTACAGGAAGGATTCATACCTCCATTTGGACCTATCTACAGTCTCTCACGAGAATAATTGGGAGTACTAATAGAGTGGATAGAAAAGAACTTGTCCAAGGGATTCATTCGGTCATCGTCAACACCCTGCGGAGCCCCGGTATTATTCACTCCGAATCCAGGAGGAGGCCTGAGACTCTGCATCGACTACCGAGGCCTGAACGAAAGAATAATAAAAAACCGGTATCCCCTACCATTGATCCAAGAAACCTTGCTAAGACTCTCCAAAGCCCGTTACTACACCAAGTTAGACATCCGCGACGCGTATAACATGATTAGAATCGCAGAAGGGGACGAATGGAAAACAGCTTTGAGGACCCGCTATGGACGTTTTGATTCACTGGTTATGCCCTTCGGACTTACCAACGCACCAGCATCCTTCCAAGAATTCTTTCAATGATACATTACGACCTTTCCTGTATATCTTCTGCACAGCCTTTTTGGATGATATCCTTATCTACAGCGATAACCTGAAGGAGCACAAGGAACATGTCAAAGCAGTCATGACCGCACTCAAGGAAGCTGGTCTCTACCTCAAAGCAGAAAAATGCGAGTTCCATAAGGAAGCAGTCAAATACCTAGGGCTAATTGTCGGAGTAAACGGAATCAAAATGGATCTGGAGGAAGTCCATGCAGTTGAAAATTGGGAAACACCGGGAAAACTTAAAGAAGTCCAAGCCATTTTAGGCTTCGCCAATTTCTACCGACGATTTATGCGGAATTACAGTAGGGTGGTACAACCGCTAACAAAACTCACGAAAAAGCTAATAGCCTTTCACTGGGGACCTGATCAGAAAAGAGCATTCGCCGAACTCAAGTTAGGTTTTACGACGGCACCAGTGTTAGCCCACTTCGACTACGAAAAAGAGATAGTCCTAGAAACCGACGCTTCAAGTTATGTATCAGCAGGAGTCCTTTCTCAGTACGATGATCATGGAAGATTACACCCAGTGGCCTTCTGTTCCAAAAAACATTTGCCCGCCGAAGAAAATTACGAAATTTACGATCAAGAATTAGGTGCGATAGTTAATAGTTTGGAACAATGGAGGCCTGAGTGCGAAGGTTCAGCACAACCAATCAAGATTCTCACAGATCACAAGAACCTGGAGTACTTCATGACTTCGAAGCTGTTGAACCGAAGGCAAACAAGGTGGTCTGAATTTCTTTCCCGTTTAAAGTTCAAAATCGTTTATCGCCCAGACAAACAAGGACAGAAGCCCGATGCACTTACAAGAATGCCAGGAGACATTGCTCCGAAGGGGGGGGGCAGAAAAAACCCAGCAAATCGTGCTAAAAACAGAAAATCTCGACCAGGAGCAACGCAAAACTCTGATAGTGGCATTCGCAGAGACGGTCAACCTTGACAACAATTCAACAAGCGCCGAAGAACTATGGAATTGGGTAGAAAGGGTGTATCAGCAATGCCCGTACGACAGCAGCGAAGGGCTATATATGCATGAGGAACAACCGTTGGAAATCTCTGAAACACACATCCAACCAACGGACGATGACAAACTCAAATGGATTCAGGCATGCCATGACTCTCCAGTCGCAGGACATCCAGGACTAGCTAAAACCTACGACCTGCTGAGCCGAAGCCATTCCTGGAATCAGATGAGAAAAGACGTGGATCGCTACATACGAAATTGCCATACCTGTCAACAAAGCACAGCAGTTCACGGACAAACCCACAGACTTCTACGACCAGTGGCGATACTGGAACAACCATGGAGGGATCTCAGCATGGATTTTGTAGTTGGACTACCGGAAAGCGAAGAGTTCAATGCAATTTGGGTAGTCGTTAATCGCCTAACGAAAATGCGACACCTGGTACCCTGTACTGACCAAGTTGATGGAAAGAAGCTGGGGGAAATGTACGTGAAAGAAGTGTTCAGACTACATGGACTGCCCAAAACAATAGTGTCGGATCGAGGGCCGCAAGTCGCTTCAGAATTCTGGAAACACGTCTGCGAGAAATTGGGAATCGAACGAACATTGTGAACCGCATTCCACCCTCAGACTGACGGCCAAACTGAAAGAATCAATGCGGTAATGGAACAGTACCTCCGGAACTTTGTTAATTATCAGCAGGATGATTGGGTCCGGTGGCCACCATTGGCGGAATTCGCAGCTAACAATCACACCTCGGAGACAACCAAGTGCTCCGCGTTTTTGGCAACTACGGCATTCACCCACGAATGACCTTCGGCCAATATTCAATTAAGGATCCCAATGATATTCGTAAGGTAAATGCCCAGCAGATGGCCCAAAGAATGGAGCAACTTTTCAGTGAACTCAGAGCAGAGATAAAAAGGGCCCAAGCCGTACAGTCCGAACAGGCCAACAAATCCCGAAGAGTCGGAACGGAGATACAGATAGGAGACAAAGTATGGATGGACGCCAGAAACCTATCGACAGCCCAATCCAGTAAGAAACTTGACTGGAAATGTATTGGACCATAGGAAATCATGGAGGTCATCAGTCCATGAGCCTATAGAATTAGGCTACCAAATCAACTACGCATTCACGATGTTCAACCAATATCCAGATTAGAGAAGGCCGCCCAGAATCCTCTCCCGAATCAAAAGCAAGAACCACCACCACCGGTAATAGTGGACGGAGAAGAGGAGTACAAAGTTGAGCGGATAGACGATTCCAGGCTGTTCCGAAGGCAGCTGCAGTATTTGGTAAAATGGAGAGGCTACGACGAGCGCAGCTGGAAGCCGGCGACCAATGTAGATGGACTTAAAGCTATCGACGATTTTCACACCGAACAACCTGGCAAGTGCGCATCGTGAACTTCGTAGGTACTCGGCATTGGAGAGGGGGGAGCGACTGTCATGGTTGTGTTGAGTGACGATCGATGGTGGAGTGATGATCGGTGAATAATATAGAAGATAAAGCACGACGAGAATGAAATCGGGTTTCAAACGGACGCTGAAGCATGAGGAGCATGAAATCAGGTTTCGAATGGAGGCCAAAAGCATGACGAGAATGACATCAGGTTTCGAATGGAGGCTAAAGCACAACGAGCATGAAATCAGGTTTCGAATCAGGTTTTACGGGAAACGGCGGAATTGTACGAAAGCGGTATACAAAGAACGCAGGAGTTCAGATGTATTATGGAACGAGTGAATCACTGTATATCAACCAGGCGTTCGGCGGAGGATAAGTTTCTTTCTTCACTCGTTCTTGCGTCTATAAAGCAATCAATTAGCTTTGGCTTTCACTTCTTTCACATTTGGTGATTCTGGATCGAGTCTCTTGCGTACAGTCTTTGTTCCTTTAGCTACAGGCTATTTTGGACTCTTGAAGCCTTCCGGCTCTTGGATTGTATAACCCCTAGAACCCCGAACCCTGAACCCTCGACACTCAGCCCAGAACCCTTGACTGTGCAGCTCTTTGAAATCGGTTTGTCTTCAATAATGGAGATAGTATTCATCCCAATATGCCGGAGAGCTGATATTTCAGACACGTTGCTATACCAACATGTAAAATTTGCATTATCTTTGCACAATGCCATCATTCAGAATTCTGAAGTTGACCAAACCTCTTGCAGCATACTGGCAATTACTGATAATAAGTATCAGGCAATACTTAAATATTCAACAAGAACTATTCAGTCTCATATTCTGCAGGGGAAACCATTTCTGACTAATGAAAAAATAACCTTTGTAATTGCCTTTATAACTCAGAGAGTTGCCAGTACTGAGAAAAATCATTGCCAAGAAGTTAATGATTCATGGCAGGATGCAGAAGTGGTATACGGTTTCAAGGTGTTGTGGTATGCACACAAGCAGAAGGCCACCATATAGGTACATGACTTCAACAAATTTCTGCGACACTGACTCGACTCTACAAATATATAAAATCACACATCAACTCCATCTGATCATCAATGATTAGCACAACCAGGGCCACAGTCAGATCACTTAACAACCTGGGCAGTTGTTCCTTGGATGCTGACCAACTCTCAATTGTTCAGCATCTCCTGAAAAATGACCAGGAAATTGGAACACTTGAGGATCGTGGGAAGTCATATGATGTGCATTATTGGTATGATTCTGCTCAATCAATTGTAGACATTGACATGACAATTCGAGTCATTGCTTCAGCATTCCATGCCGATGAGATACCACAATTTCTTCATTTTAGTTTTTTGGAATACATCTGGAAAATGGGAGTGCTGGCCCATGGCCAATACAATTTGATCAGTGAGACTGTCATGCCAACTGTCATACTGCTCTCAGCAACTTCACTGCAGTGAGCACTAGAAGAGTACATAAAGACCAAGGGCAAGACTTCTAAAAATACATGATGCCATCCCCGCAGCTTTTATTCCCCCAGGGAATGTCATTTGCCAGTCTAGGTTGTTTTGTCTACAATGTATGATGTACTGACAACTCTATGTATTATACATCTGGCATATAGAACACTGGAATGGCTTGCCCCGACAGTGACATGACAAAGTGATGATTGGAATCAGGAATCAGTTGAACTGCCTGATTGTTGGCCAGCCGACTCAGCCAGTTGCCCCTCCACTGCCTGTGCATGCTCCCAATCTTGCAGCCATCAATTGTGTTCTCGATGCTAACACCGAGGTAAAGGGGGAGCCAATTGTTCTATATTGTCTCAACATACCTCTTGCACATTATGATTGCTATATTGCAGCTGGTCTGGACTATGAGGTACATTGTTTCAACCACAAGGGTAATAGTGACAACCAATTACATGATGACTATCGATCTGATCATATTTGTGACTCAGATTCACATATTGAATATTATGATATATCAGGAGAATGTCAGGGAAATTGTGGGTGTCAGCCGTATTATTGTCCAATAGTAGATGACTCAGATGACAATAGTGAGCCGCTTTCAAATCAAGAAAGCCAGGTGAGTGAACAGTTAGCAGTGGAGAACAGTGATGCAGCAGAGGAGGATGTTGAGAAGGCAGAGAAAGCAGAGAACATGGGTGACAAGACAGATAGTGTGAATGGCTAGGAGCAGGAACAGTATTATTATGTAGAAAATTGTTATGGCAACTCTTAATGTTGTTGTATGGTATAGATAGTACAATTGAACCATATATCATTCTAATCTGCTGTAATAATCATGTCAATGCTGAAGAATACCACTGCGATTGAAGGCAACAATAAAAAGTTGATATTCATCAAATACAGTATTGGTTAGAAGTGAATGACGTGAAGTGCAATGTATATTGAGGTACGAACTGAGTGGCCATGGTAATTGCCAACATTGTACTGTAAAACACATAGAGATGAGATATACCCATGATGACGGAGTGTGTATGGCACAATATATGAAGTTACACAGATAATCAAGCCGATTGCATGGTATATTATGCAGTCTAAAGGCATTGCAATGGAATTTGTAATTATCTACTTGATATCAATTGGTGATTGTTATAAGTGTGTCGTTGAATTGAGACAGCAATGTAATGAGTTGGCGCTCTCACGGAGACTGCAGTTGTATACACTAACCTGATGACACATATTTAGGGAAGGGTAAAGTTGCGTTGGGAGGGTTAGCAGCATTGGGAGCATACCTAGACACTGAATACAACTTGGATATTTTGCTGATGTAGTACAAAATATCATTAAGTGATCCAATGCACAACTAATATTGAAAAACAACAGGTCCAAGTTTTGGATGTTCTATACAGTCTGAATTTCAAAAGAGGTATGAAACTTAGATTAGACCTGAAGCAAAGATTTTGAGCAAAGAAGTGAAGTAAAAGTAGATTGAAATATTTGTGGAAAGTAAATCAGCTGTAGCAAAAAAGACAGTTGCAGAAGCAGAAGCAGCAGTGGAAAGAGAATAACTATGAGTTACGAATAGTGGCAACTGGTGGAATGAAATAATATTTGAAGAGATATTGAAAGCAATTGGAAATAGTATTGACTGTATTGCAACTGCACATAAAAAGGATGATAAAAATATGGAAGAAGATGGAGAAGACAATGATGGTACAGAATGAAGTAACAATAAGGAATCTGGGTAGGCGGTTTGTGAAATCAATCAATTGAAACAGAAACAGTATGAAAGTTTTTGGGAAAATTATATACAGCTCAACAAATTGATAATACTGGGATGGGTAAATATACAAAATTACTTTCATAAATGGCATAGAAAGTATGGCACTGCTAAATTGAAGGTTTCAATAGTAGTTACTTCAAATAGATTTTCCAATTGAGCTAATAGAACCACATTTGGTCATTTCATAGATGCTATTGACAGAGTCTATATAACAACAATATCTTCTATTGTCCAACCATTCTCTTCTTCTGGAAGTAGTTATTTGCAAGTAATAGTCGAAATGCTCAGTGATTCGTGGGAGTTAATTAATCTAGGCAATATAATTGTATTGGTGCCAGTTCAGCTCTTACATATATTGTTCCCATTGAATAGATATTGAGATATTAGATTAAGTTGAATATATATATATGGAGCATGGTGGCCCAAAGACATAAATTGTTATATTGTTGTTTTTCACAGTTTCTTATGTATAAACACAGTTTTGGTTCAATTTTTGTATTCGTTAGTTTACTGTGATTATGGTAATATGATTTTAAAACCAAAAACAATTGTTTGAGTATTTGCAAGGACGGTACTGAATATATAAACTTTGACTTCATCTTATATATGAGGTATACTGCCTATCTGCATGATTCAATTAGATAAATTTATATTAAAATGATAGTAAAAACTTAATTGATATGTTTTTATATCAGTAATGTTATATTGGCTCACATATCACAGTCTGATTATATACCAAAGCAATTTCAAAGGCAGTTGTCATATGTTTTTCCTGAATAATTCCTGCAGCACGAACTGCCACTTGGGTCTTGAATATGAAATGGAAATATTTCAAAGTTCTTATGGAGAAATTGTGAATGTTGGGAACTTTCAGCTGGTTGATGAAAGTAGTCTATATACAATGCATATTTATATTAATCTGTCACTACAGCATAAAGCCAGTTGAATGTGAATTCCATCTCAATACATATATTTCAACTTTCTTCTGAATGGTCAATCAAAAGTTCAATATTCGAAATGTCGTTCATAGAATATAGTCAAACTGCAACAAGTAGAAAATTATTAAAGAAATTAAAACATAATTTTTCTATATTGTAAGATATACTCTGTTTAAATTAGTATGACAGCTACCATATACAATTCAATATTCAACTTGCACACAATATCACGTATGGACAGTAGTACAAAAGGTTACTATAATTTGAGCTTCACCAATTTTTGGTTATTCAAAAATTTGCCTTCGAGTGGCTAGGTACAATGTATTAATGTTATTACACTATTGACTGCATTTATCATTGAATTGATTCTAATTGATTCATTGCAGTAATTTCCAATATACTAAATAAAAAAATATTGAAGCAATTAAATCATGATTTGTTTATATCATAATATATATTCTTTTGAAACAAGTATAAATGCTGGCTATTCAAATGAAATATATTGTTTTGGTATAACATGATACACAGACTGCAGTACCAAATGTAAGTATCAAGGGAATATCAGTAATTTTTTGTTATACAATATTTTGTATGCAAAGTACTAGGTAAATTTTTTCATTATTATCATAGTTTGGACTTTTATTATCAGGAAATCATTTTGCCCCACTTTATCTGAGTATTCTTTGAAATTCCATATTTGATATTATTAAACAAATAAAATTACTGTTCAACAGAAGCCCAAGATATATACTGATAGAAAACAGTTTGAATGGTTGAGGTCACCATGAAATATGGACTGAAGTATTAAAAGTACAAGCCAAATGAGAATTAATGATTTTTGGTTATACAAAATCTTGTATGCTGTTAGGGCGAATACACCAGAGTATGGCTCCGTACTCGATAGTAAGGGTAGATACAGTTGCACACGAGAATAGGTGATGAAGTAGAGTAGTCATCAAGTATGGTAGTAAGTAAGATAATCACTGGAGTGCAATTGCACTCCCGCGGAGTCACTATATACTGGGTACTTACCCGGCCATCGGCCGGCTGCCGTTACATCATCCCCCTCTCTAGCTGCAGACCTCCTGGGATGCCATACCTGTACATGAGAAGAGAAGGAAATGTCCAATTGACTTGATTCCTCCAAGTCAAACTCTCTGAATCTAAGCCGCTCCAGCAGCAGGCTTCGTTCTAAGCCCACTCCTTCAGCAGGCTTCCAAGTCCAATCCTGCAGGTCGATGCTTCCGAATATCCAAGAGGACTTCTAGTGTCTCCGAATCCGAGCAATTGATCTTCGAAGTGCCGGCTCAGTGGTGCTGAATCGGAACATGCCATTGGCTTCCGCCATTAATTCGTCGTCATAGATTGCGTTATCAATGTACTTGCAATCTGGAATCCGCTGGCCTCCCAAGAGTGCTCACAGCTGTATTCCCCAGGACAGAAATCCCGCTGGCCTCTGTGGAGAGCGCAGACGGCCGATTCCCTTGCACTCGAATCCACTGGGCTCCTTGGAGAGCTCAGACGGTATTCACTGGCGGCTGTTGATGCTTGAATAGCTTTAGAGTCCACCGATGCGGCTTCCGATTAATCGACTTGTTCGAAGGGGCCTCTTGGCCAGCCATAGTCTTCTGACTATTCCCATATGCATGCGATTTCTCTGGTTCAATGCATTCGTGAACGTTATCTGAGGGGTAAGGCCATTGTGGCCGGTAATGCATCTCTGTAGCAGTCAACTAGCATAATTGAATGATGTACTTATCTTGGTCATAGCTGCTGCACTTGAGAGCTTTCAAATTCGTATGATTTCCCCAATTCCAAGTCTCCGTTCTTTCGTATATCCAAGCACATGGTTGACTTCATTGGTAATAGCCTCCGCTCTCGGCATTGATTATGTGCGTGTCCTTTGCGGGCCAATTGAAGTCCCTAGAAACAAATTGAGTTGTCTTAAGAGCTCCGAAGTGTCCTGATTCGGGGTTGTCATGAAAGAGACATATCAGTCCAGTACGAAGTGTTTGATCTGCAGGAACGTATATCCTGCCTTCATAAATCAGAGCTCCAGCGACGACCATCCATTGGTCCTTGTCTTCAGGGGTGTTTGACATGGGCGAGTCTACTATCTTCGCATTCACGTCGATTGCCAATGTGTCGGAAGACAAGGCCTATGCCAGGGTTGCCAAAAGTTGGCCAATTGCCATCACTTGTAAGGCCCGTCGTTTGTTTCTCGGGAGTGACAGATGGATGCCAGTCGCGGTCCAACTAATATAGGGGTGACATCTTTATTGAGTGTTCTTGGCCATTCATATGCTCCATTTGCAGAGGGTATCATTCATTGATATATCTAATTAGTAAGCATTCCGTACAAGGTCATAGTTACCAAGTAATTCGGTGCATTGGCGTTTTCAGCTCTGAAGACTCTATCGCCGTAGTCTCATATGTCTATTATTGAGTTCAGTCGGTTTCCATTCGGTGCAGCTTAACATCTTGACTGCTGATTTGGCTGGCTCTTGGCCGGTAGTATTGGGTGCGGTTGACTCCATTGATATCATCGGTTGCAGCTGATTGTGCATTCAATGCATTCAGTGGTGCTTCCGGTGATGAAGACCAGCATCGTAACCAGTGACTTCTCGTTCACTCCCAGGCTCCCGGTGCACTTACATTTGATCTCATTGACTTCCAGGTGTACTTGAGATCTGCAGCATGACTGGTGCGTTGCAGTGATGGTGAGTCGTACCAGCACTTCCGGTGCGGAATCGATTTGCAGTAGTGTTTTCTTGGTTTCCGGAACGGTCATCCCCCTCTTTTTGAGGTCGGTGCTCCGTCGATGACTTGTCATCGTACTGGTGTGTAGGTATCGATTTTCATTGATTTTCTCATTGATGTGACGGTTTCAATTGCCATCATGGCTTTGTGCTTCGGTATCTGCATTAGATTGCGAATCATGCAGCATCACTCACAAATTAAGAGTTTCTCAATGAATACGGTAGAATAAAACATAACCTGGTATCGCCATATAGGCAAGAAGACTCTTGTTATCCTTCTCAAGAGTGTGCGATTGGACACTGCACTCGAGAAATCTGTATTCCACGGCTTTCCCGCGGCTCGATAAGTGCCATCCGCCTAGCCGCCGTTTCTCATTGATTCATGATTGTGCATATTGAGAGTTGGGTAGTCAAGTAAGGGTTTCAAGTCGCTATCCTTCTTTGCTAGAATATAGTGGTTACTCACGTTGCAGGGCGGTCATCTCCCTCATGTTGAAGAACGGCCCTCCGCCGACGACTCGTCATTATACTGGCGTGTACGGTATCGAGTCTTATGTCGATTCTCATATCGATTCTCATATCAATTTCGTTGATTCTGGTACTTTCCATTGCCATCGTTGCTTGATACTAGCAGTTGCAATTCGCGTTGCGTGTCATCTAAAGTAAGAGATTCTTAAGAAGAGGGTAGAAGTTCAAACGAAATCTTGTGTTTCTATAAACCCATGGACTCTTGCCGTCCAACTGCGAGTGTGTGCGATTGGATTGCACTCTACACTCGTATAACCTGCATATCGTGGTCCTGCCATAACTCTGTACAGTTCATAGGGGTTCACGGACATACATGCGTGGTGGTTGTGTCAAGGTTGCCTTCCTTGTTTGCAACAGTATCGGCGCCGTCGCCGGCGATGTTTACTGCTGGTTAATCTCATTGGCTAAACCCATCGGCCAAGTCTATTGGCTAGATTCATCTCGATATTTAGGCCTTTAGAGTTCTTAACTCAACCTCCGACAGGTTATAAATCTCGCATGGTCAATTGGACGGTGCGGTGTGAGTGTCTCGGCCTTAGGCTTGCTAAAGACCTCCACGAATACTCGGTATTGGCGGCCTCCATCATCTGTAGGAACGATGTCAGGTGCTCGTCTCTCCATCTGTACATGTTAGCTTTGAGCTGTCGAAGGAAATGGAGGGTAAGGATTCCCGGGAGTAGCGGTCCCGCCGGCCCGTCACAATGGAGCATGACCGTGGCGCGCATCCTCCCTTTGTGACTTGGCGAGCCGGTAGCAGTCATTCAAGCCCCGCATTGTTGGTAACTCTTCTGCCCCAACTACCGCTGCTGCCCCTGCTCGCCCGTCCAGCTCATGAGGCATCTCTCACTTCATGTGGTGCCTTCCATGCAAGCTCACAGCAATCCTTGTACAATCATCCAGCTCGTGTAGCGAAAGTCTCGACAACCTCATTGCTAGCAAGTAGGTTACCGAATGCGGTGGCTCCAAGCATTTACGTCCGGAGGCTTATTTTCTTCCCCTCCCTCCTGCAGCCGAAACTTCGTTTCCTGTGGAGGTTCCGACGTCACAATGGTGGCCCCTGGTGGCACCCCTGCTTGGTGTTCGGAGCGCCAAAGTCAAACTCCGGGTTTATTGCCGAGGCAAGCCCAGAAGTAGCTCATACGGTTCGTCAACCGAAGGCTATCACGTCACTGCACAGAGAAGCATACACTGCTTATCGCGTGCATGTCTCACCCAATTGGGATTTTGACAATTAAATGACGTTTTTCTCCTATATACAAAAGGTTAACCAATTGCCCAATCCTGATCAGGGATATAGAGGAGAAGATGTGTCCATTTCCGCTAGGGGATACGACGACTTAAATGTGCATCCATTCCAGCTCGGAGATCCAATGACTTGAATGTGCATCCATTCCCGCTTGGAGATCCGATGACTTATGTGTGCATCCATTCCCGCTTGGAGATCCGATGACTTCAGTGTGCATCCATTCCCGCTAGGAGATCCGATGACTTAAGGTGTGATTTTGTTCGCGTTTCGTACTTGCTCATCAGTCTCATAGACTCACACAATGGAGGATCGGCTTTTATCTGCTTGACACTTTGGAACATTCGGGGTTTAAACTTCCCACTCTGAGCTGCTTCATGATCTGCGATCGCAGCTCCAATATCTGGGTCTTGAACTGTGCCCATCGGTAGTCGTTTCTCCGAAATTGCACTTCCGTGCAATGCTGATGCGCTCCGTTGGATCGCTGACGCGTTGTAGATGCATTTCGGAGCTTCCGCTCAGTTTGGAGGAAAGAAATTGCTAAGTACGCATGTTTATGCAATGGTGGATCGTGAAATGGTAGCCCTGGTTCGTATCGACTCGTCTTGGTTGTCGACCTCGTATTGGGCTCAGTGGCCAAAATGGATGTGTTCAGGAGTAGAATTTTATAGTCATTGGTCATTCATCCGTATGCAAATGCTTTCAGCGAATATAGGACTTCTCGGTGGTGTGACCATCAGGTCGGTAACGTGTCTCTCAGCGCTGATTAACCTCTGAATTCATTTCGGAATCGTCACTACTACCGTCAATAGACTAAATTAGGTGTACTTAACAAATCTTAGTGCTTCTAAGTCGTGTGTACTGATCACGGTCGGTAACGCGACTCTCGGGATCCATTGACCTGCGAATCGGAATCGACTCTGCTCACATCAATCAACTCCAATAGATCGAATACTTCTCTCGAATCACTCTAGGGACAATCGTCTGTGTGTTCCGAGTAGTGTGTAGTTGGAAAAGAGGTATCGTAGAACCAATGAATTCACATGCATAAGGAATTGTCGATTATGCTTGATTGGGTACCATTCATGACATTCTGACATGTTTGCATCAATCCTTCGTCTTTATGCGGTTGATCTCGTTGAATGTGTTTCGAGGTCTCCTCGCCGGTGGCATCATGGCCAGTGACGCGTTTCTTGTGATCGAGTGACCTCCGGAATCATCTCTGGATGATTTCTGTTTCAGTCAATTGACTAGATTAAAGAGTATACGTACCCTGAGTCATCACTCTAGAGTAGCGATCATACTCGGTATAGGAGCGAATAGTAATGTGTTGCGACATGTAGCGATCGCGGTCAGTGATGCGACTCTTCGAATTGATTGACCTCCGAATCATCTTGGATTGGTCTCTGTAGCCGTCAATTGGCTCAATACAGCGCTATTAATAAAGTTTCGATGCTTGTAGGTCTCGAAAAGTGAGGTGTCGCGATGTGTTCGAAATTCTCGTTTAGAGTAGGGTATTTCATTGGCGACACATCCCTCAGGGCCAATCGATTTCCGAATTCCTTGGAATCGTCTCGGCGGTAGTCAACTCACTTGATATAGGAACACTTATCCTGGTTTGTTGATTGAGTGATGATACTCCTTTTAGGTTGAGAATAGTGACGTTTGCGAGTGCTCGGGGGTGCCTGTGGTGGCAGGTGACGCGTCTCTCGTGGTCAATTGACTTCCGACAAAGCTTGGAATCGTCTACTTCGTGCGTCATTGACTTTCGGTTCGTCTGTTCGTATGCCATTGCTCTCGGCGGACGTATTTTGTGGTCTTTTCAGTCGTACGGCTATCATGGCCTCTGACGCGTCTTTCGTGACTAATTCACTTCCGGATTGCCCCGGAATTATCTCTATCTTCGTCAATCAACTGAATAAGATGGTTACTTAGCTTGAATCGACAATCTAGCGATGATTTTCGGTGTAGGTCTAACGCGTCGAAAAGAGGTAATCACGAATTCTGTGCACGAAACGTATCTGATTTAAAAAAAGCAATTATAGTGTAAGGGCGAATACGCCAGAGTATGGCTCCGTATTCGATAGTAAGGGTAGATACAGTTGTACACGAGAATAGGAGATAAAGTAGAGTAGTCATTAAGTATGGTAGTAAGTAAGATAATCGCTGGAGTGAAATTGCACTCCCACAGCATCACTATGTACTGGGCGATTATCCGGCCATCGGCCGGCTGACGTTACATATGCCAGGTATCAGGTGAGTTGTATTTGTACTGGCCGAGTTCTGTCTATTTTGATTGGCAAGTCAGTTCAACCCATTCCATTCAAGGAATCCCTGATATTCTATACCAGATATCATTGAAACAATTAAATTATGCTATATTTGTATTGCAAGGTATATACTTATTTGGAGAGTATAAAAGTCAGCTGTTATAATGAATTATACTATATTTGCATAACAAGGTATATATACTTTAGAATTCACAGTAAATATCAATTGAACTTTACATGTTTTTGGCCAAATGATATTTTGCATACCAGTTGATAGATATATTATATTAGAATTGTTACAGTTATAACTGCCATAATCAGCAAATGAGTTCAAAAAGATACATTTGAGTAATCTTGAAAATCCTGCAGAAAAAATTTATGAAAAAATTTAATTATGATTTGTTTATATTATATGGCATTTTCTTATTGATAAAGTTTAAAAGCCGGCAGTTATAATTGAATACACAGCTTTCCTGTAACAAAATGTGCAGACTATAGAATTCATTTATAGTATCAACTGAGTGTCAAAAATTTTTGGTTATACAATATCTTGATGGCAAGGACACAGGTATATTATATCAGTGTTGTTAGAGTACTGACTGCCTTTATTGGCAAATTAGTTCATACCAATTTATTCAATTAACTTCTGAATTTTGGTGTCAAATATTATTGAAATAGTTAAATTTCAATCCATTTATATTACAAGAGATACTTCGATTGAACTGTATACAAGTCAGCTAATACGATCAAATATAGTATTTTTGTACTATAAAATCTATAGACTGCAGAACTACAAGAATATGTTAATAGAGTATCAATAATTGTTGATCACACAAGGAACAAGATATAATGTATTATTATTATTTTAGTTGTGATTGCCTTTATCCATAAATTGGTTCAAACTGATTTATTTAAGTGATCTTTGAAATCTTGGGTTAGAAATTATTGAAGGAACAAAATTAAGATGAATTTGTTTTATAAAGTATATTCCCTTTGCAGTAGTTTGAAAGCCAGCATTTATAATTGGATAAATTGCGTTTATATAACAAGTGATATAAATTTCAGAATTAAAAGTAAATATCAATAGAATATTAATAATTTTCAGTTGCACAAGATCTCTAGAGTGAAAGATATTGTTTGCTGAATTGATTTCATTGCAGGTTTGACTGCGTTGATTAACAAATAAATTTTAACTGATACATTTGAACAATCTCTGCAATAGCACTTGAAGAAATTGAATTATGATCAATCAGTATTGCCACTGATATTCATATTGAATGTTATTAGAAGCCAGTCATTAGAATTGAATATACTGCTTTTATACAACACATTAGGTAAACTGCAGGACAAAAGATAACCATAAACACAGTTTCAACAATTTGTAGCCATGTAACATATTCCATATCAGGGGTGTGGTATATCGTGATCAAATCATCATAGTTTTGATCAATATTATACTTCAATTAGTTTGAATACACACTGGTGATAATGATTATGGACAAAAATACTTTGTCCATACTCCTTCTCTTAGGTATATACTGTTGTTTATATCGATTATTGGTTCCTGCAAATGGTAAGTAGAAGTAGATAATTAACACATTGAGAAATTCATATACAAATTCAATTTTTAGCTGCAGTTCAATTCAGATTCTGTTCAACCCTGCTTTTATTTTCCCTTCAAACTGTATTTCAATTGCTGTTGCAAAGTACAGTAATACATTATCACTTGAATCAAGACACTCCGGTAATAAAGAATGAGATGTCATTTAAGATTCAATCCAAAAAATTTGGCAAATTTGGTTTGATCAATTGTGGACTGCAATGAAAGGTAAATCAAAAAAAATGATTGTATAAAGTATCTCCTATTGTAGACCTGAATGGTGATTCAATACCCTTAGTGCAAATGAACATAATAGCAGATTTGGATTTATTTTTATGGTATGTCCCCAAGTGTTTGAATATCCATCAAGGAATGAAACAAGTACAATGGAGAAATAACTTTCATCAAGAGAATTCAAACAGCAGCTGTATAAGTTAACTGAATCTGATATTGCTTAATGAATTGAATGGGCTTGAGATATGCAAACTGTAGTGGTACTGAAAACCAAAAATGTTCTCAGTATTATGGTGGCAAGTTACACCCAATAAACACAATCCAATCAAAAATCTCAGATTATAGTAATGATTTTAATCAATAGAACAGGCCAAACTGGTATATAATAATATAATACCTCTTGAATTCAACCCAGAAATCTGGAACAGCCATTTGATACTAGAATTTGACTCTGCATATATTCAATTCAATTCTATTTTAAATCTAGAGTCAGGATGGACATTTAATACTTGATCACATAATATGATTCTGCTTTCAACCTGTTTTCTGAACAATGAATATATTTCAAAAGTAGTTGCCAAAGAAAATTTCAGTTCGAATTGCATTAGATGGATATATATCAGCCAATGAATTGACCATATTGTCAGTAACTGGCTATTATATTTAATATGATGGATGCCTTGAATAAATTGAGCTTGTATTTGATGTGGTTTGTGGCCCAGTATTTTAATAATTTGTACCACTGACATACAACTATAGGTTCAAGGCATACATACAGGTGCCCAACTGCCCAAGGATTTGAAGGTGGTATTTAAAAGTTTCAACCATAATAACCGTCAATTGATTAGAATAACCACAGATCACACCTTATCAACCTATTCAATATCTCATCAGCTATAGTCTACACTTGATATGCCTGCATTTGAACTATCAGCAAGAAGAAATTTTAGATGATGTATTGTATATGGTATTTAGTAATATTGAGGAGAATTCAGGAGTTGTGTGGAAGTAAAAAGTTGCACAAAGTTATAGGAAGACAATGAGCTTAATCAGAAATTTGGAGAAACTGAATGTGTAGATTTCATGCAAAGCCAAAGGCTACAAAAGTTTCGAAATGCAAGAATCTCCAAAGTGGTAGTCTTGAAATTTAAATTCAATAAAATTATCAAAACAGTAGTTACTATATATTCTCTATACGGGTATTCTGAATATTAACTATTGCAATAGTATGGAATACTTGCAGTATGGATTACTTTGATTTCCAGAAGATGCAATGAGTTTCTTAAATGTCAAAAATTCCAGGTTCAAATTGCAGTACTAGCAGGAAAATGTCATTCTTGCTCCTGCAGGTTCCCAGAGGCTGCTGGAGTTGTTGGAGCAATTCAGAGGGGTGTTGAGTAAGTGCAAGGTTTTGGAGGTACTGGGCGTATGGCAGGACTGTCTATAAGCCTCAGGGTGCCTTGAGAAGCGCTGGTGCAAGGTACAGGAGCGGCTGCAAGCTCCAATGTAAGGTTTTGAATCCTCTGGAAGCACCAGTGCAATGTTTTGAGACCGAAGAGAGCACTAGTTCAAGGTCATAGGGCCATATCATGTGCCACTGCAAGGTTTCAGAGCCTCTAGGAGCACCAGTGAATGGTGCTAGAAGCTCTGAAAATGACAGTATATGGTTTTGGATCCTTGGGATATACTAGTAGACAATTCAGGAGCCCCTGTAAGTACCAGTCCAAGATTCTGGAGCCTAATGATCTGCTGGTATAAGGTTCTGGAGGTTCCAGAAATGGCTAGTATGAAATCTAGGTGTCTCCCAGTGCATTGGATGATATAGAATCATTTGGATAAATATTGGATATATTCTCCCCATGTTTTAGTGATTCATTTTTTTGATTACATTATTTGCATACTGTTGGAATGACTGCCCATTGTCTATATATTTATATTCAAAAAGGAACAGTTTGAAATAATCATATGGAAATAAGCAATAGAATAGAGACCAATATTGAAAGCATGAATAGAAAAACAATATAATGAATAATGCAAAAGTTACAGTGAGGAAAATAAAGTACAGCAACTAATACTTGTCCAACATGATTTATCAAACATATTATCAATATCACCCAAAACGTTATCTATTTTGTGCCATCCAAGGAAAGCTGCAATTTCATTGGCATTATATTTATATAGGCAAGTAATATGGTGTCTGCACTTGTTCATAATGACATATTTCCTTGTCAGGTGAATGGAATGGCAATGATTATCGGCTCTTAGAGTAATTTTGGCAATCTAAACATATTTAGTTATTCTAGTACCCATGTATATAAATCAGCAGAACCGGAGTCCAATCATATTGAAAGAAGCACAAAATGGCAAATCAGGCATCCCCATAGTTGATCTAAACAGAAAAAATAGTTATTAAAAGGATAATAATGACTTTGATAATTTTCCTGGGGAAAATATCTGGTGACTTTTGTGTTGTTCTTGTAATCAAATAGGGTGCAGCGGATGGCAGCTGTGGAAGTTGAATATGTTTATAGAAATACCAGATTCAAGTATTTAGCTGTATGTGGGAGCTGGCTAAAGCTGCTCACCATAAAGAAGACCATATTGTATATAAGATCTTCCATCTCAAACAAGGTAAACAAGGCTTTTTCATCACCAATGATTTTCAGCATCAATAAGTCTTCAGCCAGCACCAGTTCAATTTGGTAATTTAGGTCTTCTTGTAAACAAATATTAAGGTGATAACTTTCTACAATGGTATTCTGAGCAACCCCAGGAGTCATTCATCCAAGCTATCCAAGTTGCTATATAGCTATCCAAGTCAATACAAATCACTCTTTATGCATGGCAAACGACACTTACAGCCTCTCAAATGTACACATCTGCATCTTTTGAGAGGCCACTGGTCCGCTGCCATACCAATGGGCAGTTTTCTAGTGTACCAGATATCTGTCTCTGATAATTCTGAACCAAAATTGATCGTTTGCTGCTTGCTACAATGAGCTCATATCGTCTTTTTTAGATTTATATCCATGGGTTATTGGTCAAGAGAAGAATTGCAAGGAAGTTTTTGGCCAGCCCAAACATTTTCTTGTTTTTTTCTGGAATGCTTCAGGCTGTTGTTCTTGTGGTGACAACAACTGGCACTGATTCAGTTGTAGTACCAGGCTGTCGAGACACCTGCAGATTTGAGTTGGACTTGGTATGCTTGGCCAAAGGTATCAGTACAGCAAATATTGAGCAAAGTGCTGGTTGGGGTAAAACTGTAGTATCTGCTCAGTGAGAGGTTGCAAGATGGTTGCTTCATTGACTAGCTAGCGACACATAAGTAATCTGGGCAATGCGCTATAGCCGAGTCGTAGCTGGGCCGCACGGACCTGCACGGAGCCGTACCTCAAGTACACATCCGAACCTCCCACAACTATCCCCGGCTCAAAAAAACTAGTGCCAACTCCAAAAGAACATTCCGAAAAAGTAAAACTCTGGCCTCGGCAATAACCCAGTACGAACCAATGACAATCCATCCTTAACCTTCCGGCCAATGAAAACCCATCGAAAACCCATTCTTAACCTTCCTGCATCCACTTATAGACCAAAAGACCCTTCTCTTGGTAGTACTGCCGCATTAACTCTTTGCATTCCCCATTCAGGTTGACCAATGGCTGCCAATTCGGCTTGGGGTATCCAAGCCACTTCACCTTGCACTGTAGAGTTTTGTTCCAACAGCTCTAATGCTCGAGGATTGCGTCCACTTCCTATTCCGCATCCTTATCGGTCATCGTCCGTAATGGCGGAGGTGGAAGATCTTCTGGCCATAATACATGCAGTCTTGTTTCAAAGAGGATACATCTAAGACATTAGGTATTTTTCAATCAACAGGTGTATCCAACCAGAAGGCATTGACACCAATGGTTGCAGTGATGTGAAACGGGCCACAGAATGGTTGTTGAAATTTCCTGGGGTTAAGATTTGACGACCCAGATTTGGTGAGATTTGCATAGCCAATCGGGAGGAGCGTGGTATTGAGAAAAACTGAGTCTCCCACCTTGAAGTCTTGCAGGCAGCGAGGCCTATTGGCCTCCAGAATCGTCTTTGTCTGCGCTTCCTCCAGTTGCTCTCTTAGCATATGGAGGTCTGACATCATCTGCTTGGCGAATTCGTTGGCTTCCAAGTTGAATTTTTCCTGATGGTTGGGAGTCAGATTTGGTACGAGGAGGTCAATTGGCATTCTTGGCATGACACTAATATCGGCCTGAAACGGAAACCTCATAATTGACTTATTGTATGCTGCGTTGTATGTACATTCGGCCAGTGGAAGAGGACTATCCCACTGCTTTGGGCATTGCGCTACATAAGCCTTAAGGCAACGTTCAACGACTGCGTTCAGGTTCTCTTCTTGGCCATCTGTCTGCGGATCATAGGCGGAACTGTGGCGGTGTTCAATTGCCAACTGGGCCGTAAGGTAACTCCAGAAATCTTACATGAAACGTGTATCCTCATCACGGATGATGTCGTCCAGGATATCTCTGTTTGATACCCTCATGTCAATAAAATCTTTGGCGAACGCTTCTTCAGTTAAATCTTTTTCCTCTGCTATTGTCCACCACTCTCTCCTGGTTAGCAGATCGATGATCGTGATTATGCAGTCGTAGCCATCTTTGACTGTGGCTGGAAGGTTGGTAATGAAGTCCATATTAACCCTTCAGGGCCGTGTCTCCAGAATCTGCAGTGGTTGCAGTTAGCTGTACGGAAGTTCATTGGAATGTTTCACACAGTGGCATACATCGCAACCCTGAACCTATACTGTTATTGATTGGGTCAGCTGAAGCCAATAGAAGCGTGATGCGATGGTTGCCGCCGTTTTTCTGCTCTTTGGTGGCCGCTGCTGAGTGGAGAGTTGTGAGCTTCCGAGATACGTCGCTCCGCATGTCAAATGGGATGCAGAGTGTTCCAGTGTCCCTGCGAAAAAGATGGCCATGGTCAAGTGGAAATAGCCTCACCAGCACGGTGTTTTGCCAATGGTGCTTCTCTTTCAAACACCAAGTTGCCTGATTATCGGGCTCGTCGGGTATTTTGGCTTCCTCACCGAGTATATCGACAATTGGACCAAAATATGCATCTTCAACCAGAAATCCTTGTACCTCTTGCTTCGATTCCTCTGCACCGATGATTTGAAGGTCCATGGTGTTCATGTTGATGGTGGCTTGTGGGATTGCTGAGGCTGGATGATGGATTCTGCTCAAGGCATCTGCCTCAAGGTTGGCCGCTCCTGGGCAGTATATGATCGAACAGTCAATCGGCTGCAGTTTATCCAAGTGTGGCCATTGGTGGCTGGAATGCTTCTTCTGGCTTGGAATATGCTGAAGCGATGCGTGATCTGTATATGCTGACGTGTGTCAATTGCCAAGATAAGGCTCCCAGTGGGTGAAGTTGTTGTGGATCGCAAATACAACGTTGTCATACGCTGCATACCGCGTCTCGATGTCATGAAATTTTCAAGAGAAAAAGCCCAGTGGGCGCTCCACCAGCCGGCCCTCAATTCCACAGAATTGCTTTTGAGCCAGATCACCTCCAATCGCCACATCTGACGCATCAGTACGCAGAATATAGTCGCGCTCAGGATCACTTAGTGCCAGCACCGGAGCAGACGTTGAAGCCCAGCAAATATGGTCAAATTCGGCCTGGTGTTTCCGCCGCCACCAAAACGCACGTTTTTTGGTTGTCAACGTGTATAATTCTGTGGTCCAGTGCACGAATATGTGTACAAATTTCCTATAGTAGCCTGCCAACCCCAGGAATGATCGAAGCTCGGTTGTACTCAATGGCACTGGCCAGTCACTCATGGCTGCGATCTTTTTCTCCTGCGTGTGAATTCCATTCGAGTTGATTTTGAAACCGACAAACCAAGTCTCCATGGCTCCAAAAACACACTTTTGCTCGTTCAACCGGAGATGCGCTGCTCTGATTCCCAGCAAGATAGTTTCAATGTGCAGCTTATGTTCAGCTAGATTGCGAGATACAAGTAGAATGTCATCTATGTAAAAAATTGTAAATTTCCTATACGGGCGTAAGATTCGATGCATAATGCGCATCAACGTTGACAGTGCGTTGGCCAGCCCAAACAGAATTACTGTCCACTCGTAGAATCCCTCTGAAGTGACAAAAGCCATTTAATGTCTGTCATATGGATGTATGTGCAACTGATGGTTATCACTGGCCAGGTTGAGCATTGTAAATGCCCTGGAGCTGTGCAGCCAATCGATGAGATCTTCCATATACGGTAGTGGCTATCCATCTTTGGTGGTGATTGAATTTAAGCCTCTGTAATTGACACACATTCGAAGTCCAGATGCATCTGGTTTCTTCACGAAAACTTCTGGAGCTGCAAATCAGGATTGGCTGTCCGTAACCCAGCCATTGGCATGAAACATGGCAATTTGGATTTTGAATTGTGCACGTTCTGAGTCTGACATCCGATATGGCTTGCGGTGAGATGTGTTTGCTGCCGGATCAGTATCTAGGTGGAAGTGATCTCTCAAAGCAGCATGAACTCGTGTTGGCGGTTCGAAGAGATCTACAAATGCCTTCCAGACTCGTAACCACCATGTGTTTACGTTTGCAGGCTTGTGTGGAGTAGGTTTGTCCTCCTCCTCCATGATCTTGTCGACGCGTTCCCAGATGTTGGCTATAAAGATTTCTTGTGATGTGCAGTTGGCAATGAAGAATGCAGACACCATATCAATTGAAGATCTACGAGCCTCTGTTCTGCAGTGCGCATGAACTTCTCTCAGTTGTCCTGGGTGCGGTTGGAGGCCTGCAAGCAATGTGGTGATGATTGTTGATGGAAGGCGACAGCCTTGTTGCAAAACAGTCCAATTGGGCTCAAGCAGATGTAGAGTATTAGTTTTATGGTCGATGAGGTATAAATTGACAGCCATCAAGTCTTTACCAACAATAGGATCATAGATGCCTCCCAAGTCAAAAACCATGACCAACCAGAAACGTCAACCTGATTGCCGGTTTTGCCTCGTATAGACGCATTGAGCCAAACTTGCTATCTATCTTCCTCTCCCTTCTCTTTCCCTGCGACAAAGACTTTTATGCGCCCGCAATGTCAACGTTTCAGACCTAGCCACTTGGTGTCAGGGGTATCAACATAACGATGGGAGGCACCGCAATCAAATCAAGAATATGTTGAACAAATGTTGTTATTGGAGGTTGAAATAGAAGCGTTAAAACGTAGTAAGTCAGAGTTAGGTGGGGAAACAGATATCCCATTATGTGTCAGGGTGCTCAAGTACCATCCGGAAAAAAAACGAGTCGCACCCAGGACGTACGTAAGCCTGGGCGTATCGGACGCTTAAATCAAACCCTCTCGAGCCTCAACGTGGCGTGGCATGTCACGTGCATATGCACGACCCCTGGCATTGCCCTTGCTCCTCCTGATGTAGTATCCCTTACTGACCGAGCTATGCAGTGCACTTATTTCTTACTGACGCAGTATCTCTGTCCGACGCAGTCATACAGTGCGCACATTCATTGATCCATAATACTTCTGATATAACACCTGGGTGCAATGTACACCTTGACATAACACAGTGTTCACTGTATGCGATGTTTATACGATGCTCTGAATTGTGGGTGCAATATACCCTTTGACATAACACCGTGTCCACTGCATGCAACGTTTATATGAAGCTCTAAATTGGACTCACAGCTCGGACGACGGATACAGTAGTGACATTCATGTGCATGATGTTCGATATCAAGGCCTAATATATACAGTTTCCCGTTCCAAATGCCATGCTACACGTCGCAGCCAGCTTGAAGCACATTCTCTAAACTACTTTCTCCTTCCCAGTCATCCACCAACTCCAACTCCATGTCATTGTACTCGTCCTCATCCTCATCTCCATCTTCATCCTTGTCCGCCACCTCCTCATTCTCGACCTGATCATCGTCCAGCTGGAGGCCACGATGTTGCTGGGCACGACTCATGGCACTGTGTATGTCATCATGGTCGTGGTAGCTATCATTGTTGCCATTGTCAACCCTATTCTCAGCATCGAAATACAAATCTTTAGCAATGGGAATGTGGATCGCAGAAATGATTGGAGTCTTAATGTCCGCCTCCATCATTTTGGCTTGCATGGCAGTCTTGTATATCACTACCCGACGAGGTTTGGTAGCAACGGCAGGCATGTCATTTGCTCCATTCTCACGTAGAATGAGGTTGTTGAGTGCCACTAGTATGGACTTGATTCTCTTCTGTGTCAATGGAAATGGGAGATCGTTCCAAATATTCATGAGATCGGTGTAAGTTTCTGCAAAATGTTAGTGCAATTGCATGCATTGTAAAGGCCATACTTACCACCTTCATTATCTCGATTGAAGTAGTACTCTCACTTGGCCCTTTTCCTCCAGATGTCCAAGTCATCGCTTTCAACCTTCATCGGAGCTGAACCTGCATTTCATTGCCACTCAATCAGTGCGTGATGCAATGCCGTACATGTTAACACAATCTGTGCCAGGGGTGTCTGTTCTCGAATCCAGTCATGCAAATCCTCCAAATGCCTGCCACGTTTGCGTATTCGTTGGAAGAAATGTAGATATAGAAATTGTAGCATCTCCTCAGCAAGAAAGTAGCTAGCTTGTTCCTGGTGGTGTTGGCCATGCTGAGAGTTGCAGACAGGGCTCACCTCGGGTTCGTTTGTACGATCGCATTGGTGTACAGTGATTGTAAAATCTGAAAGTATTTGGTAAATGAGTATGCGGCACTCATCATCATTTTCGAAACGATGCAAGTTGTATAGTGTCCTTACACAATCATGGGCCTTCTCGATTATGTGCAATCTGACTGCATTGGAACTGTTTTTGATCTGACATACGGCAGACGGTTAGTCAATGAGAATGCAATTCGTGGAGATACTTAACCAGCTCGAGACACTCCTTTTGACGTTTTGGGAAGCTAATATTGACTCCTTCCTGCCTGCATGCCTTGGACCAGCATTTCACTACAGACTTTGTGTGGAAATGATACGTTAGTCACTATCTACCACTTGCGAAATTAAATAAGCTACCAGCATAAACTCAGCTGTAGTTCGAAATGGTCTCTCGCTCATTAGTTACTTCTCTATCATGTGACGCATTGATTCCAGTACAGCAGTGACTGAAAGGTCATATGGTGCAAAGACACTTTGACAGCCATATCATTTACTGCTGCCTGACAGACTCGACACTGTATTCGGCGGAGACGATGGGGTGAATTGTGGAACCGATGATGAAGTGTGCGGACTCCAAAGTTGACAAAGGTTCGTCCCCAAACGAATTCCAATGCAAATCACAGTAGGTGCTGGCGACATCGAATTGCAGGCTTGATTCGGCAAGGGAAGAATCAGCTTCTGGGCTGGATTTGGTACGGATACAGTACGTATAGATACTGAGGCGATCTGAGTAGTCGAACCATTGATACGTGATGCTATAGCCTTCGTCCCCTTTCGCTTCTGCTTGTCAGTCGGCAAAGTGGATTTTCTATTTTCACTGTTTGCAGTACGTGGCATTGCGGAGACAACTCCAGGAGTTGCTACGTGTGGCTTTTGGAATTGAGGATACGGCTTTTTGCAGTGGCTTTGTTGTTAGAGTCATTTTCAGACGGCAGAACTGGTAGAAGGAAGAAAGGCAGAAAGGCAGAAAGGCAGAAAGGCAGAAAGGCAGAAAGGCAGAAAGGCAGATGAGTGCAGAAAGAGTGCCAAAGGAGTGAAGTTATGGTGGATGGAGTTGCGATTTTCAAAGTGCTGGCAAAGATGAATGCAGTATGGAAAATGACTGACACGTCGCCGAGCATTGCACCGAAAAAGTGGTCTCATAAAGGGGCAGATTCACACCGTATCGTATTAGCTTGTCATGAAAGTGTCGCATACTATCTAAATAAGATAGTAGCAACTCCTGAAGATGCAACCACAACCCTGACTAGCCCAAAAACATTTAGAAAACCCATACCCAATGCCAAGAGAGAGATACCAAATCCCTAATGTGTCGTTAGCTTGCGAGTCAATTGCCGGAATGACAAGGAATATACTGAAATAAGTCAATCAAATATCAGCATCCCCCAGCCCAATCACACCCACGAAACCAAAAACCATAATGCCAAGAAATACAAAACGAAACCAAAAACAACTGTGTACAATGCAAAAACGACTCCATCCAACCCAAACACAAGATGCCAACCCATTACTAGCCCCCATACACGAACCTGACATGCATGTCAGCATGTTAGTCATTCGCAGCACTGTTAGACGTACCGAATTCCGTCACTCATATTGCTGACCCATCCACGGTGGAGTCAAATTCGATGCCTCCAGCTGTTTGAAGCTAATAATCGTATTGACATCTCGGTTCATGCCAAATGCCACCGACTCCGATGACTCCTCAATACCCACTGACACCAACGAAATGTTACATATTGCCTCCTCCGCCAACCTGGCCGCCCGCTGCAACTGCAATTCCACCACCGCTTGTGACTCCTCAACACCGACCGCTACCGATAACTTCTCAACACCTACTGACACCAATGAAACGTCACACATTGCCTCTTTTACCAATTTCTCCTCCCTCAATTTTGCCATCTTTGCCCTTACTTGTGCAGCTGCTTTATTTATTGCCTTGTCTAACCATGCAGGCGACTCGGCTCTGAGAGAGGTATACTTGACGTGGTGCGTGGCAGTCACCTCAGGTTGAATTATTGGTAAGTGGTGTATTGCAACGAACCTGGGAGCAGATGTCAGGCTCTCGGCTGGTTCAGAGGCACCAGGTATTCTTGGGAGAGACGGTAGTGGTGGTGGTGGTGGTGGTGGTGGTGGTGGTGGTGGTGGTGGTTGAGTAGCCTTTGCAATGCTAGGAGGCGCAACTGCCATTACCTTCAGAACAGCCACAACAATAAGAGGGTTGAATACTGTAACCGAAAAGATGGTGGCCACGGAGTCGTTGCGGTTGAGTTGAGGTGAATCACATGGCTGCAGAGAGGTTTTGCCAGGCGTGACTAGACACCCAAGAATACAACTGACATCTCTAGTGGGACATAGGGGACTCAAAGCATGGTGAACAGCCTTTGCGGTGAGCTTTTCGACTCATGAAAGATGCCATCTATTTCAGCAGTGGTGAACGAATATGTCATCCCAACGGTTGTAGCTGTCTGGGTCGTAGCTTTCAAGGTCGAAAATGCAGACCCTGAAGGTGTATATCGGTGTTGGGCCGGTAGGGATGGCATCGCTGGAGATATTATCCAGTTTTGGTTGCCTCTGGAATGCAGAGGCAATCATGGTCGGTGGTGTTGCATGTTTATGGGAGGGTGGCTGCAGCTTCAGTGTCCCGGGATACCAGATGTCTTCCTTCGGATGGCCTTTGCCACGCTTGGAGTCTTCGCAGTCGTTGCAGTCGTTGCAGTCGGGGTCGGCATAGCTCTCAGTAGATACCGGTGGGTCTTCTTAGTGATAGCGGTTCATCTGCACACAAGTTGTGTTGACACAGTCCTGAAGAAACGCCCGGAACCCACTCCACCATTTGATATGTCGTGGTTGGGTTGATGACTGTTGCTTCCACATCCCCTGAAACTGTGCAACGTTTCTTGTAGTGACTGGGTCCAAAAGAAGAATATCATACATGAAGTCAATTGCACCATCATCCTTGACACCGTGAATGTCGTACATCTGAATCAGGCCCCGAATATGTTCGGCCATGAACTGCTTTGTGGGACCATCCAGGCGGAGAGTGTTTTTGAGTGCATCAGTTTTGGAGGGGGTGGATGGGATCTTCTTGGGTGGCATTGCAATATTCTGAGGTATATATAAAGTGGTGCGGGGTCAGGGTTCAGGTTGTTGGGTGTAAAAACAATCGGATGAGAGTGGTAAATAGATAAAGATGGAGTTGAAAGAGAAGATGGAGAAGAATCGAAATAGAGGGAGTGTACAGCAGTATATATACAGTTCAGAAAGGACCATTCAAAGTGCTGGAATCATGTGGAGCAGCTCGTAGGCAAGTTGAAACTGTTGGCAATATCAAACATCATACTTGCGAAAGTACTTTCCTTGTTGTGAGCCACCATTGGCACTTCTCTTCCGGCCTGAACAATGTACAGCATGTTTTATACGACTCTGAGAGTTGTTTGGACCACTCCTTGAGTATGAAATACTCTTGTCATTCGATTATTGGGTCAAAGCGTTGAAGTCTGTCAGTTTGAGTTTCTAACATACGGCTGTGACGTCAAGTTCCAACATGATGATTCAGTGTGGAGTCTGAAACAGTCGGGACCTGCCGTATGGAGTGAGAGCAGTGTCACCGGCATCTCTGGAAGTACATAGACCTTTCCAGGCACAGCCATTTGACTTGGTGCCATGGTATCATGAACTCTGAAGTCGTGTCTTGGCACAAAGATCGAGTGATATTGAATGTTTTCCGCTGTGTTTCACCCGGTCAAGTGCACTAGCAGCCCAAATGCACTTGCAGCCCAGTGCACATACAGCCCAAGCGTACTTTCAAGCCCGCTTTGAACTGAAAGTGGACTAAATAGGAGTGGCAATGGTCTTAGAAGTGCTTATGGACAATATCTCCACCTTGAAGAGCCTCTGTGGTACTAAACTTAATTGCATGGCAACGACCCCTGCATAGCAACGACCCTTGCCTGGCAACACTCGAAACAATCTACCCACTGTATATACAACTCTCAACATGTTGTACACCACACGCACCACGGCTCCCATACAATCTGCGAATTGATTCTGTCCTGTTTGCTTGAAACCTTATAGGTCTGACCTGTGGCTCTACAAACACATTGACAGTGATCATCCTCCATATCGGACTCAACTCCTTGAGGCAAAGACAGACTCTAAGCCACATGAACGCGTTCGAAAAAACACCCAGCAATGCATCCACAAATCTCAGAGCGGTTTTCATGCAAATCATAACCACGTCTATGATTCCGACGCGTTTCCCCCATTGCCCACATCTCCTTCTCCAGAACCACCCGAATTAGACTCGAACTCAATTGCAAACTTCTCATATTCCGATGCTGGTGCCACTGTTGCATACATTCCGACCGATGAAGAGCACAACGCTGGGCAGGGCTTAGACAACCCCTTCTATCTATTCAACAGTGAGAAGGAGTACAATTTCGCCGAGCTAGGTACATCGAAAGGTCTTCCCGCCAATGTCATCGACGACTTACTGATGGGCAGCGGCGGCCTTAAAGAGAGTGTGCGCGATTCTCTGAAATCGAATTACCACCTCCAACAGAAAATCGATGCAATGCAGGAAGGACTCGGCCATGGCTCCTGGAAGAAAGCTACATTGCCGATGGTATGGAATGTGCAGCATCTGGATGCAATTGAGTTTTGGCACCGTGATAATATAGAGTGTGCAAAATGGCTACTCCGGCAACCAACATATGGGGAACATCTTACGTACACTCCGAAATGTTGCTTCGATGATGCTGGGCACCGTGTTTACAATAAGATGCATACTGGAGACTGGTGGTGGCATAAGCAGGTAAGCATTCTTCTTATACTCTTTACAATGCTCACAAATGTGTAGACAACACTATCCGTCAGTGACACACTGGTGCCGATGATATGCATTTCTGACGCTACCCACCTCACGAACTGCTCTGGCGACAAAATGGCATGGCCGATATATATGACGATTGGCAACCTATCAGCAGCCGCACGGATGAAGCACACAATGCACAGCGTGTTGTTGGTTGCCATTTTGCCCATTGCCATCAAGATGTGCGATGTCCCCCTGAAATGAAGAAATGCTCACAGGGAGCATAACTGAATCGTCTCTCAGAATGTACTGCAGCATGTGCTGCTACCCTTACACAATTCTGAGACTGGTATCTTCTATGCCCGCTGTGCCGAAGGCAACTTCAGGCATTGTTATTCGATACTGGCTGCATGGAAGGCAGATTATCCCGAGCACGGTGACCTTCACAACATCAAGAATGGTGTATGCTACTGGTGCGAATGCCCCAAGCAGGAAATGGATAATCTACCCTGCCAACACAAGCGACACAACCTGCAGGATCATAATATGTATCATATACTCCTAGATTCAAATACACCTCTGAGCATCACCGAACTCAAACGCCACCATGTAAATCCAGGCTTCAATATTTTATGGTATCTTGATTTCGTTACCAGTGATCTTCCCACCCTGATCTGCTCTATACGATGCAAATTAGGATGTTGAAGCACCTCCTGACATGGCATCACAAATTTCCCGAGCAGTATAAGTGGCTTGACAAGTTCGACGATATTTGGCTCTTGGTGCCTGCATTCCTTGACATGACGCAGCCAAGATATGCATATGAGGAGGTTTTGCATTGGAACGTATGAGAAATCAAGACGATAACCCGATTCCTTGTGGGTTTCGTACGCAATGCCCTGCAGGACTCAAGCCCCTCTCAGTGTAGTGTTTTTGACCTTGCGGTTGTGTGCTCTCGCTCTCTTATTGAGTTCTATTTCTATTGCCAGTATGACTCTCATGATGACGAAACGCTGGACCTTATGGACAATGCTTTCCGCCGCTTCCACGATTTGAAGGATGTGTTTCAACAATTCAGAGCTGGCAAATGACTTGCAGCAGAGGCCTAAGAAAGACGTACGGAATTGTGTGCCGAGTGGAATGCGGAGTTGAGTTCGGAGGAGAACAAGAAGACAACGGCAGTTTTTTCAACAGTGTATTCACGACGCCAGGAAAAGTATTATTCATGCAGAAATGGCCGAATACATTGAAGATGGTAGCGATTTCAACTGTCCCCAAATCCATCTCAGGCAGAACATCCGAGAGCAGATACAACGATATGGATCGCTTAAACAGTTGTTGATAGAGATAGGAGAAAGTTTACACTGGAAGCAGATTAAGAATGGGTTTAATGCCTCAAATAAGACCAGTGATCACTATACTCAGATAATCAATTACTACCTCCGGAGTGATGCATTTGCAGTCAGACAGGGCAATCACAACGCATGGAATTGTAAACGAGCTGCTCCACTGGTTACGACAGAAGTGGTGACAGATGCATCCACTAGATGTCGTTTATTGCGGTTCATATCTCCACAGCAGCACACAGGAAAGGAGAAAGTCAAGAACTTTCAAGGCCTCTTGAAAACAATCAGTGACAACGTCCTCCGAAATGGTCTATATGATGCCCCCATCGTTTTTTTCACTCCAAGAAGGTCAATATCGATTTGGATGATTTCTTAAGCACCGCTGCCGCAATTTATCATCGATTGCCGGTAGAATCACTAAACATGCATGGCAAATGCATCATTCAGAAACTCAGATATACTAAAAATAAACGATCGTATTCCAGGGGTCAGGAACAGTGTCCGCGCTACCATAATCGGAATTTGTTATTGCCATTACCGCTATGGTATTTGATGTTTTGGCTCTTGACGCTGCACCACATGTAGCTTATCGCGGCTTATCATGATCTACCGGGGACTACCATACATTGGCGTAAGCTTTTTTGATTTGTAAGATAATATGGGAACATACAAGAATGATTTGTCTCTGTGAGAATTGAATGCACGTCGAAGTTCTTCTAATTCGTATAGCACTCTTGAAATTATTCATTCATGGCATATAAAATTGTAATACTGTTACACAATCTACATCTTTCTAAATTTACCCAGCTCTAGAATGCAACAACTCTTACAATGACTCCCAAGATAATCTAACCATGGCTAATGGCATGACACTCTGACATTGTGTTTGGTGGCGACTGACACCGGCCCAGTCTGACCTGGTATGGTGGACGGCGGCGACTCCGACAGTGGCTGACAACTCCGACACGGGCTCACGCTGACATGATGGTGTGGCATGCGGCGACTCGACACTGACTCGCTGGTGCTGTGGGTGCAACTCTGACCACTCTGACAACTCTGATAACTCTGACAACCCTGACAACAACTCTGACATGCTGGTGCAGTAGGCTGACAGCATCTAGTATATCATGTTGTATGTCTCCCAAGATGTATATTGGTTGATGAAATATTGGATATTGTCACCACCACTCGGTACAAGATGCACGGAAATGACAACTAAAGACACATTTATGATCCGTCGCGGTTTTTGTAGTACATCCTGACACATTAGCATGCCATGATTGACATTTGGCCTCACAGACAACAGATATTCTAATTCTTCCACCAATAAAAGGTCGTGATGCACGCTGCGCCATAACACCCTCCCGTTTGGGTTGGCTTTACCGGTGTTAATGCGATCGCCAAAACGAAAAGCATACAGTAACTTGGCAGGGCAATATCCTTGTTGCCGAACCCAGCTGTAATTTTGTGGTGCTCGATTCTCTTGTATCAAGATATGGTCGAATCGATTGCCATGTCTGCGCTATTTCTTTACGCATCTGGCTTTTTGAACTATAACAGCATCAGGATTGTTCTGCTGCTGTATAGTGACTGTAACACCGTTTGCTATGCGAGTCTTTTGACGGAGAATCCACAATTCTCGAGACCCAGAGACTCGCAGGCCTGGGCTGGCATCTGGATCTATACGGAACTCCGCAAAATATGATGTCATTGGGAAATGCTAGAGATGCAATTGTGTTGCGCTTTCTCATCACTCCATTGATGTGGGGGTTATGGTTTGGTATTGGTTTGTCACACGAATGAGTTTCCCCTATAAGCAACTTTCTGTAGGTATCTGCCTTGATTGAGAGTGGGGCAGCTTCAATCATATACTGCAGAATGCTGACTCTCGACTTCATATGCAAGTGATGTGTTTCCCATCGCAACATCTGCGGAATATAGTCAATCTTGTTCGATGCATGATAACCATCTTTGATGAGGTTTTCGTGGGCAGCTTCAAAAATTGCCGTTCACTCTTATCAGCGGGATCCATCTTCTTGATACATATGATGTAGTGAAATACGGAATGGATTTTGGGGATTTTGCTTATAGACTGATTGTGGCGGTATGGTAAAAGAGGTGTATGTTCCTGTTGATGCTGAAGTGCGTCCTGAAGATATCGGAGTGTGGTTTCAGTGTAGAGTGGTATCCGGCATTCAGTATAAAGTCAGTGACCGATTGAGGAATTTGAGGTGATTGGGATGCCCTTTGAGAAGAGGGCCAGTGCTGCCAGCCAAACCTTCAACATATCTTTGTATTCGCTACCAGTCCATTGTTTGACTCAGTCAATTGTTGCCAAACTGGCGAATATTGGAGAAATGAGGCAGTGTGAAAAATCGTTCATCTATTAGCTCCAATGCCTTTTCTGCACCATATATATCTTTCAGGAAATCAACCATCCATTCCATGTGTGATCTTTAAAAACGCCTTCAAGAGCTGATGTAGCATCAACGTTCATGCTCGCATATATGTTGCAACCCGCATGAGCATCGGCGAAATTTGGGCAGTTTTCAAACTTCCACAACCCCACATCGTTTGCAGCCTCTACTGACATATCTTCATATCGTTGGGATGGCGTCGTCTGGGCCTGCGGTTAAAGCCGGCATGTCATCAGGATCAATCTCACAATGAGGACACCAGCCATACTTGACCCCAGTTATATTACATTGCTCTGGGTAGTCTGCGAGGAAGATGCAATCAGGGATATGCGTGATGAGTGTGACCGTCTGCACACAGAACCTTGATTCCACTTTTCGCTGGCTCCTCTAGAGGACGAAGCATTGTTGCCATAGATTCTTGATATGCAATCTTAATAGTGTGGTTTTCGGGCGATTTGGACATCTCAGCAGAAGTCCAATCAGTATCAATCCGTTCGACTTAACAGATTGTCGTTTCGCCTTGGAAAGGTTGCCGATACTAAGATAAACAGGCCATGCTGACTTGTCACCACTCAATGTTGAGAGCATGGTTTTGTCACTACCAAGTATGACTGGGACGACTGTCGATCATCTGGTAAAGATTCCTGAAAAGTGTCAGCCATATGACACCACACGCCCACTCTGACACACGGACTCTGACAGTACTCTGACGCTGACACTCTGACACTACGACACTCTGACACTGCGACACTGACAGTACTCTGACGCGCGCACCTCTGACACCATGATACTCTGACACCATGATAGTCTGACACCGCGACACTCTGACAGAATTTCAACCCTGCGACACTCTGACACTGGCGATACTCCGACACACACTCTGACTGAAAAGAATTTTCGACTTGCCTGTGTTTTCAACCACCTGTCTGCGGTCCACATCTCGGCATATAACGTTCGCCACTTACATCCATTTGCCGTCCTGGGGCATAAAAAGAGATGCTCTTCGGAAGGTTGGTGGCCCAGGATATGATATACTGCCACAATAGGATTCCGGTTACCGGAATACCATGGCTTTTTGTTCATCATTGACTGAACTCTCCTCCCATCGACATCCAAGCCCGTCCATGTGTTCCATGTCCACAATGAGTTGATATAATTGATCGGCATGCTTGGCATGTGTGCCGGAAAAAATAAACCGTTGCTTAAGGAGGTCATTGAGTTTCGTTTTGCCCGTGTTGGTGTCCACAATGTAACAACCAAGTTGCCATCATTCGGGTGTTGTAAATGGTGAAAGTGGGTCCCATTATCCAGTTCAAATGACAGTACATGGACTATATCGTCGACAGGGGCTCCTGCATTTAAGAAAACTCCGTACATTGTGTATTGTCGTCAAAACTGAAAATGTCATCTGTGCCTGTGTCTGCATTCAGTCTTGGGTCCCTAGATTGGAACCAGCATTGGACTCCTCAGGCTCAACGGAATGGGTATGGCAACCATGAGTTATACGACAGTGTGTGTGTGAGACCACTTTGTCGGGAGAAGTGGCGTCCGCAAGATGTGCAAACGAAGGATTGCATGAGTGAACTTTGATGGTGAAAAGGTTACAATCAGCATTCACCCTTAACCTGAAGAGGGAGTGAATCACATGTTGGCGCGTAATGCATAATTGCACCTGCGTGTCTGTCACAACATAATTTTCAATTTTGCATTTTCAGCCAACCCTCACTTCTACAAACTGGATTTTCAAAATCTTATGTGTATATGACATCACAAAACTAACCTTACACTTCCAGCTCCCCAACTCAGTTCGGCTTCTATCGGGTGCGTTAGTCCCGTTTTCGTAGTGAATGGTGTGCAAGGAATAGATAAGTACGTCCAAACCTTCCCTCTTAGTAGAGTAGTATATCTCTCACTCCATCTTCCAGTAATCTCTATACTCATATCTCCCACAACTCTATCTTCAGTCCCCTTCCCAGCTCTCTCATCTTAAATGTCACTATGCCACCAA
>WHVE01000811.1:0-56626 GCA_015178995.1 Trichophaea hybrida
CCTCAAATCTGCCACAGTTGTGCGGTGTGACGATCGATAGTTGTTACACCGTGCAAATTCACAGAGGGGGTCATGTACAATCACCCGTGATTTGCGTGATTAGACATCATCAGCTATTACTTGTCTCGGATGCCAGAGCCAATTTTTTCGGATGGCTAGCAAACAAACATGCACACCATCATTAAGCAACAAGGGCTAGTTAATGGCCGCAGTTGCTTCTGCTCCGAATCGCCGACGACAAACAGACAGCTGGCAAACAGCTCAATGGTATCGGCCAAGAAGCTGACAACAAACAGACAACCGGCAAACAACTGAATGGCACCAGCCAACAGCCGACGACCTGAAAATATGTGCCGACTCTGCACAGCAAAGCTACTCTCTATCGAAAGAGGTCAATTCATCTGGAGGTTATCAGATTGAAAGAATTCCACTGGTCCGGAGGGACAAGCCCATGAGCTTGATGTTGTAAAAGCACACCGATGGTCTGATTATAATCGATTGACGATAAAAACGATAGAGAATAGGGAGATGGAGGACCGCGGATGTTGTGAATGAGTGGGCATTGGTTCGAGGGTGGTCACGGTGCTGGAGCTCTAGAGACAAACGTTGATAGAAGTATTGGTAAGTACGAAGACGAAGGTATAATGACCTTGGGTTCTTCAAGGGTAGAAATGCATCAACCTTCTGAACGAGGAGAACAAACCTTAACAATATACGAATTGGAGAAAGCCAATTCTTTTGGTTCAGAATCTTTTAGTGATTTCCATATCCCGAGTGAAGCTCCTAATCTACCTCCAAAGCAGTCCCAAATTAAGTGCAGATACTCTTCAACCAGGTAAACCTGGGGTGATGCTCCCTGTGAAACATTATATTGTCAGCAAAGAAACGTTTCCACGGAGGGAATTCTTTCCACCCACATTCATATATCAAGTGACCTTGATACCATACAACTCTATCTGTCACTGTCGAGTCAACTTCTTCGATTCAGCTGGAATCCCATCGCAGCTTGCAGAACCCAAACCTGTCAACTTCTGCGATAGCATCGACACTCTCCTAAACAACGTCCAACGACCTCTCAAGGATTACCTTGGGGATGCACCTGATACGCTGTATCCGTCGAACCTCTACAGGGCAGATGCAATCAGACTGGAAGAAGGTCTAAGTATTGACGATCCAGTCTTTTCTGATCATTGGACTAGGTACAAAGGCTGGTACATTGATTGCAAAGATCAGGAAGTGTGATATTGGGAGGACAACTGCGGAGAAACCGACACAACAATCGGAAGAGCAGCACCCGCTCTATGCACCATCGTCACAGCCATTCCCCAGTGGAATTGGTGAATGAGTTCAGACGAAATACCACCCCTATTGCGTTATCTATTCCCACATTGCTGGTCATTATTGGCATATGCCTCCAACCCTGACTATGAGCCATTGGAACAACTGCAGCAAGAGTCCAGAGTGCGATTTCTCTGCTTTCACTCCACCCCTGTTGATCAATTTTTCATTGTCCCATACTGGTCAGGTCGGACACCACCATGAGGGATGCCTACGTGGTGGTTCGAAGGGACAATGTGTTGATCCTATCCAGTGATCAGGATAAACAGGTGGCACAATACCAGTACATCACAAGGAAAGACATTCCGGACTGGGTTATTGAGCTTTTGGATGGAATTGTCAGGGAGCTCACACAAATGGATGCCCTGATTGAGGAAGCAAGGGACAAAGATTTCGCGATACAAATGGCCATCCCAGGATTCGTCAAAGCTTACGAAGACATCATCATTAGGCAAAACAAGATATACGATGCCGTTTCTCTTGGAGTGGAAAAGATGGAAACGGTTCAATTTGAGAAGCATTCGTACATAGTCATTACATCCAATGTGTTTGTGGCTACAGTACAAGCAGTCATTGTTCTGATGAAGGACCAATCCACCAAAGCCTACACAGAGCAGCGGTCAGCCCTCAGCAAGCAAATCCAACGTTCTGGGAAAGCCTGGGGAACCCTTTGAACTCTTTTCAACATTAGGGAACAAACCCAAAAACGCCTTGCCCTCCAAGCGCATACCCAACCCCAGGAGTGGGCGGATATGCGGACAACACCACAAGAAGATGGCAAACAGATGTCCGCGCTGTACACCAAGTCTCGTCAGGAAGCAAAAACGATACATGAGGAAGCACAGAAAGTGGCAGAAAATACGGAGAGTGAGAGGAAGGCGGCAGAGTGCAAGATGAAGAATGACTTTGAACGGAAATTCAAAGAATTCACTAGAGCATTGCTGTCGAAGCTCTCAGATGAGAGAATGAAGAAATTAGTTCGCTTACTGGCCTGGTCAGTATTGACACCAAAGGATGGGGATACCAGGCCTGTTGAGCAGGGATTCTGCCTTCGCTACACCGTAAGTAATGGCGTTGGAATATGGATCAAAGGGGCTGTGACTGCAGAACCGAATGGTAATGGAGACGGTGCAGGAGGCAGTGGTGGAGACCCACCAGGGGACTCCTGTTCTTCTAGCTCCAGCTCGAGTAGCTCCAGCTCTTCTGATAGTGGAGACGATGTTCTCCCTCCACTTCCATTACCAGGAGGAACGGACTATAGTGAACCACCTGCGCTACTGCGGGTACTTCAACTACAAGTACCACCTCACCCACCGAGAATTATGAATGCAATCAAGAAACAAAAGATTTAGCTTCCCTACAGGTTTAAGGGAGATTCAACTGTCAGTTTGGAATCCTACCGCCACTGGGTTACATGAGTGGATCGCCATCTCAGGTACTTCAAAAATATGTATAATCATGATGACGATAAGATCATCTTCATTGGAAGCATGTTTCAAGAAAAAGTGTTGGCCTGATACAACAGCCGAGAAAAACACCTTAGGATGCATTTTCAGGTTGACACATGGTCGGCATTCACCAGCGCTATGGAGGAACAATTCATTGACCTGGAAGAAGAAATTGAATGCCTCAAAAAAATGCAGAAATTGCAGTATAATGGAGATATCCAGGACTACATCATTAAGATGGAGAACTTAAACTACCATGTATGCTGATCAGGGATTGCATGGTACCAGGCTCGGCACAGTGGACTCAACGAAGAAATCAAGAATCAAATAACCTTTTCAACCATTACACCAAATGACGATACAGAATACAAATTACTGCTCAAATAAGTTGGCCACGCATTTGAAAGACGTCTGCAAGAAAAGTACCAGCACAACAATCACAAACCCAAAGACAAAAAGAGTAATAAAAAGAAGCGTGATGATAATGGGGACAAGGGGAATCAAGGAAAGAAGAACTTTGGGAAAGGTTCTGACTCCAAGAAACCTCAAACGGAAAAAAAGAGTCCTAAGCCAGTCAACACGAACAAAGGTGGTTCCCTCAATGGAATCCCGGAATTGTTGCTGGAAGCACGAGCCAAGCGCAACAAGTGCAAGCGCTGCGGTTCTTCAGAGTACCAATCGGTATTCTGTCAGAATGCCATCAAGATTCCCTCCAGCCAGAAGAAGAAGAACAAAAAGCCCAAAATGGAAATGCCAGAAGTAACCACCGCATCTTTGAAAATGAAGCCCAGGAGTCTGGGTGACCGAATTACGAAATTGGCAGCAGCCTCAATCTCCCGAGTGCATTACATGGTTGACTCTGATGGCAGGGAACTTGACACATGAAATGAGTTTCTTTTGTCTTCCCTTTGTCTTTCCTTTGGGATTGTGGTCATTGGTATGGATTGTTGAGATACAGATACCTCCGGTTTTTGGGTATTTATGGGTAAAGATATTCATATTTTTTTGGAATTACATGGGTACAGACATCTGTGTTTTTTTTCTGTTTTCATTGGGGTTTTACCAATGTGGTCATTGTTATTATAGCTTTTGATATTCAAAAATATTTCATTTCTGCTGTTCAAGAAAGGGTGCCTGAGGATGAGTTCAATACTCGAAATATGCTGGTCATATAGCATCCAAGCGTGACTAGTGCCAATACAATTACCATCAAGTTTGATAATACTCATTTGAACCTCATTCACCTACGAATGTACGAATTCTAGCAACCATGACCCATTGCGCCCAAAGCTGTGCCGAAAGGCAGTTCATCATGGTTGTCAACCGAAAAGATCGAAAATGCAAGTCTGTGGCCAGCGCACCTCAGCCTGTACCCAAGAAAGTAAAGCAACAATTGCCATTTGAACCAAAAACAGGTTCAAGACCCACAATACCTATGTTTGGAAGCTTTCAGGACGAGAAGAATATCCCTGTAAGGGTTCTCTTTGGTACGGGGTGTGATACACCTATGATGTCAAAACAGTTGGCCAAGGTATATGGTGTTCAATCAGTGACTTGAACGGAGCCAAAGATTGTTGAACACTTCAATAGAGAATAAGTAGAAGGAGTGGGATGGCAGTCAGCCATGCGGTATGAATTCCATTGTACCAAAGAAACCTTCAAAATCGGTCCAATGGAGGATTCGTCCGATATCATATTACCTTACTGGTTGATCGTCAACCATGGAGCACTGAGCGCAGTCACTGAAGAAAATGATAAGCTCCAATTTACATCACAACACTGCCATCCACATTGTACAAAGGCAGCGGTATCATAATTCTCAATTGAATATGACGATTTGATATTGAAGTTTGGTACCAATTCTCCATGGATTGGGGTTAATGGTTCAATACCTGTCCACGTTGCACATGAAATTGAAATTGATTGGGTAGAGCAAATTTCATGGCAATACAGACACTTCGAAACATTATACAACAGAGAAAAGACCAATGCTCTTCCGCCTCATCGATCCTACGATCATGCCATTGACTTGTATGATAGAGAACGACCTCTGTGGGGTCTCATCTACGCTCTCTCAGGGAAGGAGCTTTCGGTCCTTAAAGTGTATCCGAAGGAAATGCTTGATTCTGTGTCTGTTCCAACAAGTCACCCTTGGGTACACCCATACTCTTCATTCCAAAGCCACACCAAAGAGGATTAGCATTGTACATGGATTACAGAGGTCTAAATGGTGTGAAGATTATGAACCGATATCTATTGGCACTTATAAACGAACTTAGAGACACGGTTGCTGGATTGAGGATTTTTACCAACATTGATTTGAAGGCAGGATACAACCATAATCAAATTACACCCGGTGATGAATGGAAAACAGCATTTCATATGGGATATGGACATTATCAATATCTAGTTATGCCCTTCGGATTGGTGAACATGCCAGCTACATTCCAAGATATGATGAATGACATTCTGCGAGATCTAATTCATCATGTAGTTATAGTCTCTATAGCTAATATTCCCATCTATACAGAAAACAAAGAAGAGCATGTGTGATTGACTAGAGAAATCCTTGGTCGATTTCAAGAAAGCAACTTGGATATAGCACCCAATAAGTGCAAATGGCACCAGAAGCAAGTTGAGTTCCTTGGGTATCTCATATCGTGAAAAGGTGTCAGTATGTCATAGAAAAGAATTGATACTATTCTTTAATGGGAGATTCTGGAGTCTGTCAAGGACATCCAGTCTTTCCTCAGATTTGCAATCTTCTATCAACGCTTAATTGAAGGATTTTCAAAGATATGTCATCCCTTCACAGAGTTAACCAAGAATAGGAACGAAAAGTTTGACAGCAGAGCCCATCCCCAAAATCAAATTGGCTTCGATATACTAAAGCAGTACATTACTGAGGGTCCCATATCACGGCACTTCAAGCCTGTTTGGCCCTTGGGGATTGATACTAACACAAGTGATTTTGCAATAAGCGCAGTTCTCTCCCAAGTCATTGAAGAACGATTGCACCCTATAGCCTACCACTCTCGAATGATGGATAAAGCTGAGATCTACTGTGAAATCCATGACAAAAAGATGCTGCCCATTGTATCCACATTCATGGAATGAACACAGTATCTTGAAGGAGCGGCTCACCCAATCAGTGTCTTCACCGATCACAAGAATCTCGAATACTTTACAACAGCAAAGATCATGAATCGGAGACAAGCCTGCTGGGCCCATCAGCTGGCAGATTATGATTTTGAAATATTCAACCTACCTGGCAGTGCAAATGGGAAACTGGATGCATTATCCAGGCGTTCAGAGTACCGCCCTGAAAAAGGGGGAGGTAGTGTCAAAGAAAACCAAAATCAGCCAATCCACCGCGTTTTAAAACCCGATCAGTTGGTAACATCTGAGGGAGAAACTGTACAAGTAACGGCAATGAGATTACGAGGCAAAAGAATTGTGATTTTTCGTGCAAAGTTGAGAGGAATTCCAGTCGTCAATTTCAATTGATGGCTGTTAGAAGCTGTGGTCAGCGCTGCTATCAACGATGTGGCATGGCAAGAAGAGTAGGTCCAAGCTATGGAAGGAAACCCAAGCCCAGATATCTCGTTCGAAGACGAAGCACTTTATTTCGAAGGCAGTCTGTCGATTCTTGATGATCTGCAGTTGAAAAAATAGATATTGGAAGCGGAGTACGATTCGTAGATGACTGGACACATGGGGCAGGATTAGACAATCGAGCTGATCAGACGAAATTTCTTTTGGCTGGAAATGGAGACATTCATCGAAGACAATGTCTGCTCATGCCCTGAGTGCCAAGGAAACAAAGTAGCTTGCCACGCTCACTGCAGACTTCTACAACCTCTCAAATTAGCATACTGCCCATGGGATTCGATTTCCATGGACTGTATTATCAAATTACCGGTATCAGACGCATGCTCAGCAGTATGGGTAATCATCAATCGATTTACAAAAATGGCTCGCTCCATTCCATTGAAAGATGGTGAGGAGAAAGCTACAGACCAGGTCAAAATTTTTTTGAAAGAAGTATGGAGATTTCATGTTCTACCATCGAACATAGTGTCAGATCGGGACTCTAGGTTCACCTCTTCGTTTTGGTCCACATTGGTCAACGCTCTTGACATTAGGTCAAAGATGTCTTGGTCATTCCACCCTCAAACGGACTGGCAAATGGATAGAGTTAACCAAACTCTGGGATGCTATCTGCAGAATTACTGCAATTACAAGCAGGATAACTGGTCCGAGATGTTACCAATGGCAGAATATGCCTATAATTATTCTCTTACCACAGCTACCGGAATGTCACCATTCTTTGCAAACTTAGGGTTCAATCCAGGAACGAATTGGCCCATCGATGCAGAAGCGAAGAATCCGGCATCTAGGAACTGCATTCACTGGATAACCAGCGTGCGTGCACTCGGCCGTAAGGTCTTAGGTCAAGCATGGGAGACAATGGGAAAGAAGCATAATAGTTGTACTATGGAACCTCTGAAGTATTCGGTTGGTGATTTGATCATGCTGAATGGGAATAATCTCAAAACTTGAAGACTATCTAGGAAACTAGATGCAAAGCTTCATGCACCCTTGAAGGTCTCAAAGGTGCTCTTGCCCAGCACTGTCAAGCTTGAGTTACTGAATTGATGGCATATTCACACTGCATTCCATGTATCATGCATCGAACCTTATCGACTTGCCACCAACCCTACTAGACCTACACCCAAGCTTGCTGCAGCCAGTGTGCAGAATATGCTTGGTTATGATGTCGATGGCTACAAGTGTGAAACAGGCTATGAAGTTGAGGAAGTCATAGGCAGCCACTACAGCAAGAAATGGAAACAGGATTTATATCTGGTCAAGTGGAAGTGGTATCCGGAAGAAGCTAATTGGACTGAGGAACCTTATGACAGCTTCGACGACAAGAGACTGTTGACGGATTATCACAGACAGAATCCTCAGGCTATAAAGGATGATAGGATCAAACAGATGAACTAGAACCTGTTCCCCACGAAGGGTTTTTAATGGCTAACAAGACATCTGACGAAGGATTTGGTTTTTGGGCACAAGGGGTCATATTTTCCAGATTATGAAAGAAAGATGGATTTGGTTTTTGAGCATGCAGGGTCAAGATTTTCCAAATCAAAGAAAGTAAAAGAAAGCAAAGTGACTTAGATGGACACAACCTGATCAGTCGAGTTTGCTTGCTGCCGTATGTCACATCTGGACGTAAGAAAACTGATTGGCCGATTGTACATTCATGTCTGATAGCAAGTGGTCGACGCCATATGGTCTGTGCGGATTCACTATATCGAGGATTTTAAATAATCCACATCAGTACACTAGACCATGTTTCACCAGAGGCAACAAAGAGCAGATTCGTATTGAATATGGTTGTTCAGAGACGATCCCTCCAAGAGAGGGGGTAGTGTTACACCTAGCAAGTTCGCAGCAGGGTCATGTACGATCACCCGCACTTTCCCTGATTAGACTTCATAGGGTATCATATATCTCGGATGCCAGAGCCGATCATTTGGGATGGCTAGCAAACAAACATCCACACCATCGATAAGCCATGACCGCTAGTTCATGACTGCGGTTCCTTCTGCTCTGAATCACTGATGTCAAACAGACTGCCGTCACACAGCTGAATGGCATCGGCCAAGATGCTGACATCAAACAGGCAACTGGCAAACAACTGAATGGCACCAGCCAAAAGCCGACAACCTAAGAATATGTGCCGACTCTGAACAGCAAAGCTGATTTCTATCGAAAAAAGCCTATTCATCTGGAGGTCATCAGATCGAAAGAATAACACTGGTCCAGAGGCATAAGCCCGCATGCTTGATGTCGTAAAAGAATACCAATGGTCTATTTGTAAACCTATGATGGTAAAGACGATAGAGAATTGAGAGATGGAGGACTGCGGTAGTTGAGAATGAACATGTATTTGTTTGAAGGTAGTCACCATGCTGGAACTCCAGCGAAATGTGTAGATTGAAGTATTTGTTAGAGCGATGATGAAGGTATAAAGACCTTGTGTTCTTCGAGGCTAGAAAGGCATCAACCTGCTCAGCAAGGAGAACAAGCCTTATCAATATATGCATTGGAGAAAGTCTATTCTTTTTGTTCAGAATTATTTAGTGATTTCCACATCCTGAGTGAAGCTCCTAGTCTACCTTCGAACTAATCCCGAATTGAGTATGGACACTCTTTGACCAAGTAAAACTGCAGTGAAGCTCCTGGGGACACAATGGTAGAGTGATAATCAGTGAGTAATAAGAAAGAGAATATATGACCAGAAGGAAATGCGGGTTTGAATTGTGGTCAAGCACAACGAGAATGAAATCATGTTTCCACCAGAGACGAAAGCATGACGAGAATGGAATCAGGTTTCGATCAGAGTCTGAAGCACGATGAAATGGTCATCAGATATTGAATCGTGTCATATGGGAAATGTAGAAATCGTGCAAATGAGGTATACAAAGAAAGCAGAAGTTCGGATTTATTATGCAACGAGTAAATCACAGTATATAAACCAGGTGTTTGGATCAAGATAGGTTTTCTTTCTTCACTCGTTCTCTTGTCTATAAAAGCAATCATGTATCTTTGGCTGTCACTTGTGTCATACTGGGTGATTCTGGAGCAAGTCGCTTGCATACATTGCTCGTTTTTTCAGCTACAGACTATTCACCATCTTGAACCTTCCGGGTTTCGGTTTTCATTACCCTGAGAATCCCAAGTTCTAGACACTCGATGCTGAAGCCCTGAACCCTTGCCAGAACTACCCCAGTGACAATTGTCTGTTGGTTCCGAATTGTAAGCAGTAATACATTGGAAAAGAGGTATTGTAGAACCAATGAATGAACATGCAAAAGGAATTATTGGGTATGCTTGATTTGGTTGCATCATTGACATTGTGATGTGATTCGATTGTTCGTCTAATTTTGATTGAACTTTGCGAATGTGTTTCGTGGTCTCCTTGGTCATACCATCATGCCCAGTAATGCTTTTCTGGTGATCAAGTGACCTCCAGAATCTTCTCGGAATAGTCTTGATTGCCGTCAATTGACTTGATTAGAGAGTATACATCTCCTAAGCCATGACTCTGGGGAAGCAATAATATTTGGTATAGGTGTGAATAGTGATATATTGTGACATATAGCGATCATGGTCAGTGATACAACTTTTCCACTGAATTGATCTCCAAATTACCTTGGATGGGTTTCTGTAGCCATCAATTGACTCAATATACAGATACACATGAATTTTCGATGCTTGTAGATCTCGAAAAGTAAAATTCTTGCAATGTGTTTGGAATTCTCATGTATAGTAGAGTATATCACTGGTGACCTGTCGCTCAGGGCCAATCGACTTTTGAATTGCTTCGAATCGTCACTGCGCTATTGAACTGGCTTGATATAAGAATTCATATACTAATCTATTTTTCAATTGATGATACTCATTGTATGTTGAGAATAGTGACATTTTTCCAGTTCTCAGAGATGTCTGTGGTATCAGCTGAGGTGTTTCAAATGATCAATTGACTTTCGAAACGATTCAGTATCATTTACTTCATATTCCATCAACTTGTACTTGTCTCAATCATCTATTTGTATGCCATTGCCCTTGGTGGACATGATCAAAAACTTCAGATCGGTATGGCTATCATGGCCGATGATGCATTATTGGTAACTGATTGCCTTTCAAATCACCTTGGAATTATGTCTACTCTAATCAATCAACTCAATAACATGGTTCAATAGTCCAAATCAACAGTCTAGCAAGGATTGCCCATGTTGATCTGGGTTTGGAAAAGTTGTAATCACGAATTCTGTAAGTGAAACATATCTGAATTCTAACAATACATTATTATACACGGTCAAATATGTCCAAGTATGGTTCGATACACAATAGTAAGAGTAGATATGGTTGTATACGAGAATAGATAATAAAGTAAAGTAATCAATAGATATGGTAGTAAGGTAATTACTGGAGGGCAATTGGACTCCTGTGGTGTTACTATATACTGGGTATACACCTGGCCATTGGCCAGCTGCCATCATATATACCTAGTACTTTCATAAACACTTTTTCAGACTGAATTACTCGGTCTATATCTTCTGAAACCTTACTGTACCTCCACAAAACTATATCAATGCTCCCATATTATTTTAAAATTTGGTGATATCAATATTTTCCACAAGGCTGTGATTTCAGTTGGCAACTAAAACAGCTAGTAATATATTGTTTACTTAATCTAGGAATATTTTATTATTTGATTCTGGACTGCATATATATGAATTTCAACAATACTATACCAATTATTCTTTAATTATACTCAACAGTGAAATTATACATGATTTGTTGCAGATTATGACTATTGTAATAACCCAGATATATTGGATAATTTAATAATTCCTTGTACTTTTAAAGACTGATATTTTGTAACAGGTTTATTAATAAATATTTCTCTATATATCAGATTCCATTATTTAGATTCATATTTACAATATTGTATAATATATGTGATATATTAATTACTCTCTGTATATGGCAGCAACAGTTCAATCAATAGAAATAATAGATTACGAACAAAATAGTTTCTTTGATTCATCCATAAACAACAATACTAGGACAATGAAATCTATACCATTTGAAAGACCAATAAAAGTCCAATACATACCTTTAACTACTCTCACCACTGAATATGCCAAGACTTTCATATATCACATGAAATACTTTGATATCTTTAGTGTTACATTGGGTTTATCTCTTTTCAGTATATATTTACTTGTTAACCACTAGTATTTGATAATATAACTGTCCAGGAGAACTCAGTGTGAATTGTAAAAGATAGTTTTTTGAATGATCATTGCCTTCAGTAAGTTGAAAGATTCTCTTCTGAAGAAACTTATTATGATCAATATTGTATTTAAGTCAACGATATAGGTATAACAGTTCAACCAATAATATTACGTATTATAAACTTTTATCATGTTTTAACACAATTCAACTTTAAATTACAAATCTAAATACATTCATGGAGATACTTTGTACTATACATGTGCAATTTGAAAATATTCGTCATCAAATACTGGCTGCAAAATCCTATTCCAATATCTCATATTCCACTGCAACAATATTATATGAAACAGTATATTTCACTTATATATATTTTTTTACAACCAGAATAGTTCAACTATATATAAATGAAATACAAATAGTGAAGATGTTATATTGGGATTATAGTAGAGAATAAAATACTGCAATCTGTTGTTATTAGTGGAGTTGCAAATATTGCAAGAGTGGTATCAGTATAAAGATATTCAGTATACTCGGTACTTTGTAATGCAATGGAAACCATATTGAATTGTATAACTTAGTTTGCAATACAATGAAATAAATGATTGCCTATCATCTCATATATTGTGTAACAAACATGAAGGAATTGGAATTGTAAATAGTAATATTTTGTTAACAATAATCATAGAATATTATAAAAATTGCTATTGAACATTTATAATTGATTGTATATACAGCTAACTGTGCAATATAATTAGAAATTATAAATTAAAGCAAACAAAGCCAAACCAAACAACGTGAAACAAAGTGTACAGAATTTATATGTGCAGTTCGATTGAAGTGCAGCTTAGTATAGCAATGTATATACAGTCCGCAGCATACAGTAGATCAGTGGAAACCCATACTTGAAACGAAATTATCAACTACGGACTGTACAATCTGATTGAAATGCTCAATTCGAATAACAACTTCTTGAATATTGCAGAAAGTTGATATTCAATAAAAAGAGACTATCAGAAGTTAATATATATGGCTTCAAACAATTTGAACTATTTGTTTTTGACACTATTGTGAACTGACACTGTATCAATCTGGTACCTTCTACCATACCATGCAGATCTCAATAACCTTCACCTATATACTCGCTGCGCCAAGCCCATTGCAATACCAATAGATCATGACATGTGAAATAACCCCTTGAATCCAGCCTATAATGTATGGGCCATGATGATATGGTATACATCTCAGCATCACACTGAAAGTTGACTGGACAGAATTATTTATGGCTGCAACAGCAGTGGCAAGCACCCTTTGAAGAACAGCAGCAATGCAAGATGCAGTACAGATAAATCACCTGTAATATGCAGTTGGCAGGTGAGATCCAGGGCATATAATATGGTAATTGGAAGCCAGACCCTGAGTAGATCCAACTTGGGTGGGAAAATTTAACCTTGCAGCAAAACCTCCACCAGATAGAACAGACAATTGCAGCCTTGTGAAAGAAGAACTTATATATATTGGTGCCCACATTGATACCAGCTCCTGTATCTGTTTGTCCGAAATATGGTTGGCAGGCATTATACACCCCAATGTACAATTCACCATATGGAGGCCCCTTGACCTACATCAATACTTTTATGGCATCATCTACAATTCAAGAGTGGCCAATGGAGCAGCAGCTGAAAATTTGTCAAGTTTGGTTGTTCAATGGTAAAATTGACCAAGAGGGCTCATTGAGGTGGCTGCTGAGCATTGAATATTATGCCAGACTTGCAGGTACGAATGAGACATCCCTAATTTACATTGTATGAAAGAACATCATCCTAGCTATCATCAATTGGTTTACTTAGCTTCTTTGAACACAGTACAAGATTGACTGACTCCAAAATCAATATTGCCCGTTCAATTTTGCGGAGCTCAAATGTAAGATGGAAGTAACCTACACTTCAATATTGGCAACCAAATATGCCTGGTGCAATTTGGAAACCCTGAAATACACATTGATCCTGTCAGAGTACTACAGCCAGTTTCTCAACCATACAAAGCTGGTAGTGGAGACCTGATACACTGCTGTATGCAACAGCTGGCTCTAGGACATTTATGCAGCAAAATCATCAGACTTGGAATACCAAACCATGCACTTGGTTATCATTGCAGCTGACCAGAAAGACTGTACAATCCAGCTACACAACACAATGAATGTTTTGACAAGTTCAATATACTGTACAGAGGTTATGAAAGCAGTGTTGGCAGCTCTGGAACTGGCTGCAGCACAGTCACTATGCTTGTCATCTGTGTAATTGCATTAGGGGTGATCAGCAAAATGAATACTTGTACACAATATGGTGGCAGAGGACACTGTTGATATTTTGGTACAACTCCAAAGGACTGAAAGAAACACAATTGGAGTTGGAATTTGGGCTTGGACAATGCTGAATGGAATAATATGGACAAAGAGAATCACAAGGCAGGCCATACGAGGTATAGAAAAAACATCCTCAATGAGGTAGAAGTAGCCAGGGGTGAGGTGACCACCAAGGGTGGAGGTTGAAATGGCAGTCGTGGCAACACAGATATCATCCAGTCATAAAATACCTCATGAACACTCATAAGTACAACATGCCCATGATGAAGATTGAACATGGATATCAGGAATATTTTACAGAAGCTGGTATTAGTGAATTTAACAACTGCTTTGGCAATCTTCTCCTACATAATTTATTAATTACTTTGACACGCCACTAAACAGCAGAAGCCTACACCTTGTGGAAATATGGCTCAAGCCACAAGATTGAGAAGTTCAAAAACATCAAAGTGAAATGACAAAGTTGCATGGCAACGACGAGATCTCTCTGTGTACAAAGCAACTTCAGTGACAAAGATGTATGATTGCATGCCTTAGCGATATCACCAACCATTCAGACAGGTCATTCGAGTAATTATGGCACGAGCCAATTTCAGAAACTTCAGAAACCTCGGACTTTCAAAAGTATTCTTGCTGATACATGGCATCTGCACAAGTTCTACTGTAAAGTGGCATCCACGGGGACGGTTGGCTGTATGACAATTGGGCAGCCTACAAGAGGTACACATATTTTGAGAACATGCTAGTAGCGCTGCGAGCGAAAGAGTGACCAAAAGTAGAATCAGAGAAAATATCATTAGAGAGGAGCAAGAGAGTTCCAAAGGTTGAACAGGCCAGTAGATGAATCCGACAGTCAGCAATGGAGAAATTTGGCATCATGAAGGATCTCTGCCAACAGAAAATTGAGGAAGCTCATAACTCATTGATTGGATACCACTTTATCGCTCAGCTGATGACCATGCCAGTAGTCCCAGAGTTTAGTGCAAAGAATAAGCTGAGAATATAAGGCAGTATATCCAGGGATTTGAGGCTGGCCACAGAACTATATTGTTTAACAAGAAGCAGTATGGCCTGCCCCAGCCACATAATACTCCCAGCTTATGATGGCAAGGATTGTAATAGACTTCATCAGTGAGCTGCCAGCAGCTGATGATGGATGTAGAGCAGCTAGGCATGAAATGATTATCATCATTATCAGCTTACTTATCAAGTGGATAGCTGCCTGGAAAGCAAACCAAACTATAGAGTGATTTGCCAAGATCTTTATGGACAGGTACTTCCTCCTCCATGGCCTACCTGCTGCGAATATTTCAAATAATAACTCCTGATTGAGTGCCAATTTCTGGCAGCACCTTACTACTACCTGGCCAACTTGAACCATAATGTCAACCACCTTCCATCTACAGACTGATGGCCTGCTGGGGAAAGCAATTGAAATTGTCAAGTGATATCTTTCCTCATTTACTGTGGCAAACAAATCCCAATAGAATCACCAGCACCATCTAGTAAAATCATGCTACAACTCTGACTTTCACCTGGTACATGGCATGTTCCATTTCAAAGTTGAGCATGAAACTAGTCACTTCATGCTGCTGATATACTGGCAGCCGCAACAACACTGTGGTCTGGTGGTGGCTCTGTAGTAATCAACTTCAAGACAAAAATATATAGTATCTTGGACCAGCTAACAAATGCACTGAAAATGACCCAAGCCACTCAGATATCGGAAGCAAAAAGGATATGGTAGTCCAACGATTATAAACCTGGAGATCAAATCATGCTGAATACGTACAACCTTTAAATGGAATACACAAATGTCATTGGATGTGTACCAAATGGCTGAAATTATGTCAATGCAGTCGATTCCAATGGCCATGATATGAAATCTTACTAGTTCCTACAGTATAAGTATATGGACCCAATTACACTGGGAAAGCAGCATGGACAAAATACTTTCCAACAAGAATATATTTCTGACAATCTACAAGAGTACAAGATATTCAATGTTGGCCAATTTCAATGATGAAAAATTGATTACATGTGGGGATAGGTACTACCACCACCGCTCAGGTTCATAAATAGAAATACCACCATTCACAAAATCAAACGAATCAGAGACAGAAAGCCAAGCACCAATGATCAAAAATTACACTTCCTTGTTCAATGGAAGGGCTACCCCAAGAAGGTGTGTACCTGGATATCAATCCATTGCATTATCTGCTGAAGTGGAAAGGGTTTCATGAGAGAATAGATGACAACAGTCAATACCAACCAACAATTCCCAAGATGTACCCCCAGAGTACATACTGTCTGAGAATCATCAGTTGTTGAATAGTTTGATATTGAAACAGTGATGGAAAGAAATAATGGGTTTAGAAGTCACTGAAGATAAGAATTATAGGAAAGAGTAATGGAGAATAAAAACTGTTTGTGACAAGGGTACCAACAAATGGAGTCAAGGTACAGCTGCCTCCTTACTAGTCATAGGGGACTTGCAGGTAGTCCTTGTTCAATATGTTGAGGATAGCTTCACTAGGTAATCACCCTGTTATGACGTAGTGACATAATTTCTCAACAATATTCTGCCCTATAAGGAACTTGGCAAGGTGTTCATGACTATTGGTAGAGCAGGAACAACAATGAATCATTGCTGCATACAGAACTATCACATTGTTGATGGGAATAGTCATATGATTGTGAAAGTCGTATTATTTTCAAAGTAGAAAACTCAATAATATTTCAGATTTGTTGTCCACTGTTTGTGTTCTGACTGTGGATCATGCTGCTGGAGCTTGCCCTTTCGTGTACCAGGGAATAAGGCAGTCTTTCATACACAAGCGGCCAAAAGACCATTCCTGTTCAGAGGCATATGAGTAAGGCTTGACAGTACTTTTCCTTACAAGTATGACAGATATGCATTGTTACATTGCTTATCAAAGAAGGGGCTCAGCCGGCAATGCCATGGCTCAGTCCACACAAACTGTTATGATATCAAACATTGCCAGTGCTGATCTTGATACCAAAACAGGATTTCAGTTTTACAATGTATGTGCTGGAGTATCATCAGGCGTTCCAGAGGGTATTCTGTACCTGGTGGATTTTGCTACAATTGTGTAGTTTGCAGAGAATCGGTATATTGCTTCAGTATCTGCACAATGTATACGCCATACAGTATACACAGGGTATCAGCAATATTGCTAATACGCATGGTTGACCATAACTTCAACTGTGTGATTTTATCGGAATATTGAGTAGAATAGTGGATGACAGGGAGGTAAATTCCTCAAACATATAGTTGGCAACCAGCCAAATGCTTGCCATATTCCTAGTGTTCTCACATCCTAACTCAGCCAGGGCAAAAGTGCTGTTTGGAATAATTTACCCAAGTAGAATTCAGCTGGGGGCTGACATCTGGTCCTCGACAGCTATACTTTAAATAGACTCAACTACCAGGGCACAGGGAGCTTAGACTGGTTGATACCATCTCTAGCAATATCAAAGTCCCTCTTACTGAAATAATACCATCTGTCCAACCAAATCAGAAGACTCCGTGGAGGTCTGATCACTGGTTTGTCCTATGATTGAATATGACTAAGGTAGCTTTGGTCTGAAACAGAATGCATGGCTTAGATGATGGTTTTCACTATAGCATCATGCAGTATCGGCAATTTGGATAGCTCTAGAGGTGGCAACTCATACAATCAGGGTTCGTTCCTTCCTAACACTCTACTACACTTTTGTCAGCATAATTGGTGCTCATACCTTATCACTGTCATATCAAGAATACGTATTGTTTCTACAAGGGATTGCAAGCCCTTGCCAAGACCTGGTATTGGAGCGCTTGATATTTGCTGGAATTTCAGCCAGGTCATGTTGGGCCTCCCACTTGCTCAACAGCAGTATTTCCAAGGGGGTAATCTCTGACTACACACCTTGTTCCGGTTCAGTAAGCCTGGGTTGTGCCAGACTGTTGTACCTCATACATATGCTAAGGGGAAACTGCTAATACTGTTAGTGTTTGGGAATAACAATTACATCTTATTATAGGCCAGGATTTGTTTGAATTTTCAGGGGGAAAATATTTGAATGGTTCATATGTACAGTTGAATTAGAGTGTGGCTTGGCATACCTCTGCCATGATACTTTGCAACCTTAAGTAGATAGAGGGATACTGATTCTCTCAAAAGAATCATCAATTATATACTTTAAAAATTATCTACAAGGTTAGAGTTGTTCGCCTTCCTACAGTTCCAAAGTATAGCAAATTTTATTTTCAAATCTCTAAGGATTTCTAAAGACAAATATTTGAAGAATAGAGAGTCACTGTAGAATCAAGTGGCTTTTTAATTTATTATATAGTTCATACTGTTTACCCAATCTATTAACTCAAAGTTCAATAAATAGAACTTAGATAGCTGTTAGGTTGAAATGGCTGAATAGATAGTAAAAATATGGTCAGGGATATAATGTAAATAAATCAATATCGGATTTTTATATTTTTATTTATAAAGAAGTATGCGAATTATGACAGAGATATTCACCAGTATTTATTGGTAAATAAGTAAAATGATTTTTGTTAAATTTGATTTGGAAATATTTATTTATTCTATTCACAAAACTTCCCTGCCAATAGATTGGACTATTTCATTAGTAGATCAAAACACATTGAATTTCCTCAAGTTTGTTTTATATTGTATGGTTTTTTTATCCCATCACAAGAGGTTCTCCATGTCATTTCATGGGAGCAACCAGTGGCCAATGATAACTGAAACATCATGATTACCATATCAATTTTATGCTGTGGAGCTATAACAATGCCTCTTAGCACTCCAGAGTAAAAGCAGTCACATGCAAAAGATAATACATTAAAGAGAATACTTAGCTGAGTGCTAATAGAACTTGGTTGGGCAGTATTAGGATTTTGTATTGCTGGGGAGGTATAATAAGTTGGTTATAAAGACCAAAATAAGATTGAGAATTGTAGATATGCAAACAAGACATGAAACGGAAAATTTGGAATCACAGAAGTGAACAGAGATTTGTGTCAAAGTTTTTGATCATTTTATAAACTAGAGAATAAATTAAAACAAAACCAATCATCCACAAAACCACCAACCTGATATTCAATTCTTGTGACTGTCATCGCCTTGACTAATGCATTCAACAATAGATCCAATCCTTATCTAGCTTTATATACTACCTATATCCTTTACAACTTTATACCACTTCTTATCTCAATTGATAGTGCAAACATGTTTCTCTTTCTACAAAGTCCATGCCATGCTTGGAAACTTGTTTGTTATTCTCATGTTATGTAAACCAGGTTTTTTCTGAATGGATATAATCTTTCTTCATTGATTCTTTTTCAAGTATCAATTTTCCACTTTTAATAACCATATCAATACCCCAGATACCACAATAGAAATATTAATATTTGAAACTTGAAGTTTTATATATTTTGTTCGCAACCACTAAGAATGCATATGTCAATAATCAGTATTGTAATTCTAACTTCATTTCAATGATCAGTACATTGCAAATATTTGTACCACTTCATGATGGCTTTGATTAAAGAAAATTATAGTCAGTTGTTTGTTAGGCCAAGATTTCTAAGTGAGAAATACATTCATATTCATCTTGTGATATAAGGCCCTACTTATAGATTTGCAATATTATGGAACACATAGTAAACTCAAATTTATTTGTAATTATAAAATATTGAAAGGCATCACCTGACAATTGTATCCATCATCTTTATACTATGAATATAGACAATATTGTGGCCATCTTTGAAATTCTGTGACTGGAAAACAGGTGAGGTGCAAACCATAAATACAGATTGCCAGTAACCAACCAGTACTAACTGTATTTTTACAGTCTGAAATTTTACCCTAGGACTGCACAGTAATTATTGTTCCGTACCATGGCATTGCACAACTAGAAGTCAATCTGTTACTATTTTGAAACATTGGAGAGACTCTGGGAATTCATCATTTAACTTTTGGAAATATTTATCTAAACCCTTTTAAAACTGCAATTGTATATTAAATAGTTGATGAAGCAATTATGGAATATATAATAGATACTGCTATGAAGAGGATACTTTTCATGCATGGATGGAGGTACAGCATGACAACTTGTATTTACTATCAAAGTCTGTTGAAAGGAATATAAAAAAGCTTTATTTGGAGAAGATAGAAAATAGAGCATTAGGATTATTGGAATTGATAAGTATGGAATATATGAACTCAAATGTATATAGTGGCTATTTCCAAGCTTGATTAGAAATAAAGCAAGACCTTCTTGCAACAACTATAAGCAAGAGTTGAGAGACTCAGCATATATCTTTAATTGAATTCCAGCCAGAAGCCAGACTTTGCCATGTTGAAAAACTATAATTCTAAAAACCTTATATTATTAGGATATTAAAGTATATATAGAAGAGTCCAAGTTGATATTGAATAAGAATAATAAAAAGCTGACAATAGTAAGTACCATAATGACTATATGTGAAAACTATCAAAAAGTAATATATATCCAAATAATTGCAAGGACTGGTGTCATATGAAGAAATATTGGACTATAAATGAGTAGTGGAAACTGATAAGCTTTACAGATAAGATATCTATTGAAGTTAGAGATACCATTGGAATTTTGTGAATAGAGTAAACAAAACACAATAATGGTATTTCAACTGTGTGGATATAATAAAGAAACCTAACTCTATAGTGATGTATTGTAGCATGAATGGTGATAATTGGAAGGAATTTTTCTATGTTTGGAATACTTAAACAAAAGAGTAATCAAAAGAGATACAAGTTAAGATTGCACATTTGAATTCGGAAATGTCAAGGGTTCAGGGCTGGGTGTCGAGGATTCAGGGCTCGGGGTTTTAGGGGTTATAAAATCTACGAGCCGGAAGGCTCCAGAGTCAAAAATAGCCTGTAGCTAAAGAAATGAAGAATGTACACAAGAGACTCGATCCAGAATCACCGAGTAAGAAAGAAGTGAAAGCCAAGACGAACTGATTGTTTTATAGACAAGAGAACGAGTGAAGAAAGAAACGTATCCACCACCGAATGCCTGGTTTATATACCGCGATTCACTCGTTCCATAATACATCCGAACTCCTGCTTTCTTTCTACACTGCATTTCCACGATTCCATCGTTTCCCTGATCCGAAACCTGATTTCATTCTCATCGTGCTTTAGCCTCTATTCGAAACTTGATTTCGTTCTCGTCGTGCTTTAGCCTCCGTTCAAAACCTGATTTCATTCTCGTCGTGCTTAACCTTTTATGTTGCTCACCGATCATCACTCCACCATCGATCGTCACTCAGCACAACCGTGACAGGAAATTTTTAATAATATTGAAAAAGCAAATAATACTTGAAGAAGTACCTCCAAATAGACAGTATGGCACCTTCAGGAATTAGCTACAGTACAAATTCAATGTGCAGCAGAAATACACAGTATTACAAAGAAATCAATTTTACAAACATAATACAAAAGAAATTCAAAGTTGAAACACTCCAACCAAGAGAATATATTCAAGATATTGATGGTTGCAGATAGGTTAAGTTTATTGCTATACTATTGATGGGGCTTCAGTGCTATTGTCATCTGCAATAGAATCAGAATTGTATTTTAATTGAAGATAGTGTATCTTCAAATAGTACCAATTATACCAATTGAAGAAGAAACAAGAAAGATCTTGCCAAACTTGATTGAATATTAAATTTACCAGACTTCAATGTCTTTAAACAAATTTGGACTGTGTTAATATGAAGAATACAGTGGCACCATACATTGCAGAGAGTTACAATAGTTGCTCAAATATAAATAATACCAAAAGTATCGAGGGTTCAAAGCTTTGGTATCAACGATTCACAGCTCGGATGTCAAGAATTGTGGGTTCAGGATTTTGAGGGTAATCAAAACTGATAGTGAAGTGCTTGAAGATTCAAAAATAAATTGAAGCTGAATAATGTGAACTGTATGCAAGAGACTCAGTGCAGAATCACCAAGTGTGAAAGAAAAGGAAGTCATAGCTATTTGATTGCTTTATAAAGGGGAAAATGACTAAAGAAAGAAATTTATCCTCCACCAAATATGTGGTTTATGTACAATGATTTTGTCCATAATCAACTTGTTCCATAATACATCTGAACCCCCGCTTTCTTTGCACAACTCTTGTATCCAATTCCTACATTTCCCATCAAACCTAATTCCATTCCTGTTCATAACTTGATTTCATTCTCATTGAGCTTTACACTCAGTATAAAACCGGATTCCATTCTGGTTGTACTTTACCTTTAATCAAAATCTGATTTCATTCTCGTTTTGCACTGTTTTTTGTATTACTCACCAATTATCACTTGACCATCAATCGTCACTCAGTGTTGCTTGGAAATCAAAAGTGGCAAAGGTTATGCAATAGTTGCCACCACTCTCTTTTATATATCTCAAGTCTTTTTTCTTCTCTCTTTCTCTTCACTCACTTCTCTCTGTACCTTAGAATAGACCAATAGTTTTCCCATTGCATATCGCAACAGGTTATGAGCCCAGTGGTTGCGTCTGTATTACTCTTACTGAACCTCGATCTATTGTTATACGAAAATCTCATGATATCCAACCCTAACACTTCACTGTCCTCTGCCACTAGAATGTTGTCATCCTCCTGATTGTTGTCTGCAGAGCAATCTCTCGTTATGCCAAGCACCAGAATGTTACTCAGCTACTGTAACACCTATTGATTATTGTCCAGTTGCTAACTGCCTATAATGAACTATCCTCTGAGTCTGTATACCGAAATATTTATTACTACATCTACCAACCATCTATTCTATATATCTACAATTCATTTCAACCTACTGTTATATCTACCAACCACATCCAATCAATATTATTGATTGTTGTGTTTGACCTGTCATCTCTGAAACAAGTAACAGAAAACCTGTGAGGAGCAGTCAAGTGGGATATCCGCTGCAATCTTATGCCTGACTGCAATTTGCGGGACCTATCAATTATTCTTTCACGCCTGGCCATGATTACACAGGGTTCTAGTAAATGCTCAGCTGTGACTATACTGGGCACTGATTCTGTGTCTAAACCCAGCCATGATAACATCATGGTCTTGTATATAGCCAGCCATGACTGCACAGGGCTCTACATTTATTTGCCGAACTGCACTGTGTTGCAGGGCAATTCTATCATTTCGCTTGTCTGTAAGGACATGGAGCCATATTTATTCATTTCTGGCTGACTGTGAGGGCACAGGCCATTCATCCATTCACTCTGTATATCATTTGCTTTCTTCAGAAAAAGTATCATTGGTTCCTTCTTATCCAGTTTGGTGAGTCTACTGTAGAGCATCAGTATATCATTGTTAGGTACTGCCTGCATTCCTACTACATCTTTGTTTGTTCAGGGGTGGTACCTGTTTCTGTGGATTGTTCGGCATCACTGCTCTTACCAGCTAGCCATATGGATCCTTTGTCAGTAGCATTCATATTTGGTGTTCTTATCTATATGACTTTCTTAGTTTTGGAGTTCTTGCTGCTTGACTTCGTCGGTATTAAGTTTTATGAATTACAGTCAGAGTTGGAAGTGTTGCTTGGAAATCAAGAGTGGCAAAGGTTACACAATAGTTACTACCACTCTGTTGAATATATTTCAGGCCTTTCTCCTTCTCTCTCTTTCTTCACTCTCTTCTCTCTGTACCTGAAAATATGCACATGGTTCTCGCATTCAATTTAACAATACTCAGCACAACTGTCACAGTAGCTCCGCCTCTTACACACCATGTTCCTACAAGGTTTATCACCTCTGCTGGTTAGGTTTTTTGGTATGAAACAGGTCAATGACTTTGAGTCCATCAATGTTGATGAAGGGCTTCCAACTGCATTCATCATAACCATTTGATTTCATCAAATACTGCAGCTGCCTTTGGAACAGCCTGGAATTGTCTCTCCATTTGATTTTGTACTTCTCATGTATCTCTAATATTACCAGTTATGGTGGTTCTTGCTTTGGATATGGGGGAGGATCTTGAGTGATTTTCTCCAACCAAAATATTGATTGGATATTATGAATACATAATGGATTGGGTAATTCAATTTGATAAGTCAAAGGGACTGATGACCTTGGTGATTTCCTAGGGTTCTATTTATTTCCAGTTAAGTTTCTTGCTTGGACAAGTTGTTAATATATGCTGTGCGTCCAACCATTCTTTGTCACCGACTTGCAATAGTATACTGACCCTTCAGAACTTGTTGGTGTATTTGGACTGTACAATCTGGGCATATGTCATTTCTGCTAGGAGTTCACTGAAAAGCTGTTCCATTTGTTGGGCTATTTGCTGGGCATTTGTCTAGTGAATATCATTTGGGTCTATAATTGGCTGTTGACACAAGGACATGTGCAGAAGAGAGCCATAGTTACGATACAATACTGAGTAATCAGTCATTTCGGAGGAATGGTTGTCAGCTGCCAACTCTGACCTTAGTAGCCACTGGACCAAAGTATTCTGCTAATAATTAACAAAGTTCCAGAGGTACTGTTTCATTACCATATTGACAAATTCAGTTTGGCCATTGGCAAAAGGATGAAATATAGTTGACAGTCATCAATTGATTCTCAATCTTTTGCCAATGTATATTTCGAATGCCGAAGTAACTTGTGGCCATCAATTGGATACTATTGTTTCAGGCAGTCCATGCAGTCTGAATAAATCTTTGACATACATATGTCCCAGCTTCTTTCCAGCAACTTGGGGGGTACTATCACACTTGTGCTGAGTGACAATTGATGGTGGAGTGATGATCAGTGATCAATATCAAAGAAAATGCATGACGAGAATAAAATCAGGTTTCAAATGGAGGCAACAGCATGACAAGAATGAAATCAGGTTTCAAACAGAGGCCAAAGCATAACGGAAATGAAATCAGGTTTTGAACGATGGCTAAAAGCTCTAAATCAGGTTTCGAACAGGACACGACGGAATCATACACAAGGAATGTACAAAGAAACCACGAGTTGAGAGGTAGTATGGAACTAGTGTATTACTGTATATAACCACGCGTTTAGCAGAGGATATTTTTCTTTCTTCACTCATTCTCTCATCTATAAAACAATCAATGAGCTTCAGCTTTCACGTCTTTCATACTCAGTGATTTTCGATTAAGTCTTTTGAATTCAGTTTTTGTTCTCATTACAACAGGCTACCCTGAGGCCTTTTTAGACATCTGCATGTCAGATGTTATAACCCTTGGAACCCCGAGCCCTGAATCTTTGATAACAAAGCCTTGAATGCTTGACTGAAGCACAAGTCTACAACCAATTCTACTGGGTATATTGTTGTTTTATGTGCTGTTATTCTCACCATTTAGGCTGCTATTATTCATATCACATTTGCAATACATTTTGCAAAGTTTTTAAATCAGCAACCAATTTTGAACACAAGTTGGTTATCCAATCCAACTGGAAACACAGTTGTGTATTTTGCTTGTGGCTCATTCGAAGACCTACGAATCCAGATATTTTCGGCAACCAGTGCCACTTCTAAATACATAAGCCAGGACGAAAGGACCTGCAACAGTATGTATTTCAATAATTATTCAGAAGCAGCAGGAGAGTTTGATCACAATGATCCAAACCCCACCATCCACTGCAACTGCAGAGCAATTCAGAATTGCGCCATAACATCAACCTGCAATTGCAGCATAGAAGAATTTGATACTTTTTTCGACTACATTGAGCAAGAGGACTGTATACTCTGCATACTTTGGAATATCGACCTCGAATCTATTTTGCCTTGGTATATAGCCCAATAGTAAATAAATATTTTGTTTTAGTCAAACTATACATCCAAGCCCATATCAACAGCAATTTGCCACCAGGCATTGATGTGCTCATACTCTGAATCCTACTGCCAGTGTGACATCCCTTGCGACATTGATTGCTGGATTCATTGGGAAACCACCGGCCAGTGAGAACACATTTGCAACAATTGCCTTGAGGAGATAAGCTCACTACCAGAGCTATGATTCAATGTAAACAAGTACCTTTATCAATCACCGTTCAAAAATGCAAACAATCATATCATGCCACAGCCAGAACAGTAGCCCACAACATATTCAAATTACTAGGATAGACCAAGAAGTTGTGTCCCAAATGATCATTACAGATTTCACAATCATGAATAATCAAGATGCTTTGAAAACAGCCAATGGAATGAAGGACTACATCACTCAGATAGCAGGAGCACCACCCTCTGACATAAAAAATCAGGTCGGTTGACTGAACGACCAAATCATGACACAGGCAGAAGTAATTGCTGGGTTAATGGCTGAAAGTAACAAACCTTTCTAGCAAGCAAGCAGAACACGGACCAAGTGCTGGCAGTAACACAACGAAAAGTGAAGGACTTGGAAGCAAGAGCAGCTGCCTGTACATACGGAGACTTGCAAACAATGATCACCAATCTAGAACAACAACTAGCAAGCAAAGCACCAGAAGGGACGAAAAACCTCAGACAGGAATTAGAAGAAACAAAGAAACAGTTGAGAATCTGTGAAGAAGAAAGCATGAAATATTGGGATGAGATCAGAGGAGTGCGTGCACTCATGGGGAACAATAACGGAGATAATACCAATGGTGGAGGCAGAATACCCAAAGGCAGCAACATTCACCGATTTTAGGGCAACAGAATGATCAGCACTCTGAGGATGGATAGCACAATTGGCAATGAAAATTGCAAATGAACCCACACGATGCTGCAATAAGCAATCCAAGATGTGATATGCAGCAAACTGGCTAGCTGGCGTGATATTAAATCATATCCAGCCATACATTAGCAGAATTATCGATAACCTCGACCTCGGATAATTGGAAAAACTGTTGGACCTAGTACAGCTAGCCTTCAGAGATCAACACATACGAGTCACCACCAATCGAAAACTCCTTCAGCTTTGACAAAAAAACAAAGAACTTTCTCAGTATTACGCAGAATTTTAACCATGGGTGCTGGATTTCGACTGGAACAAAGAAGCCCAAGTAAATGAACTAAAACAGGGCATATCCGAAGAATTGAAGGATTCACTACATCACTGCAACATCCCGGAAGCCCTTACCGAATTTGCCAAAATCTGCTGAAAGAGAGATTCGGAGATCCGCGCCCGAGCAGCTGAAAAGAAATCTGGAAAACTGAACGCATGGTTGAAGAAACATGAAACTTCGAGCAACGCCATACTTCTCCCGAAAACAGCACGAGCAGGCACTGTAACAGGTCATCATGGCCCCACTCTGAGGGATTTCTCAGCAGTCAAAGGAAGAAATATTTCTCCAGCAGAGCACAAGCGGCAAAGGGCAGGAGGACAGTGTATATACTGCAGGGATAGCTAGCACTTTGCGGTATCATGTCCAAGAGAGTGGAAAGCAGCGTCTGGAAACGTGCAAGTAATACCATTTTGGAATTCAGGAAAAGGAAAAGAAGTAGAGCAAAATGTGGAGTTGGGAAAAGTTTAAGCCAGTACAATCAGGATGGCCATTGCGCTGGGCACAAATCTCCATTGTCTACAGTTGTTAAATATTTTGGAATTTTGCAGTTTTCAATTAGCAGTGCAGAAATTGAGGTGTCTTCAATGGAAAGCAAACATCGTATTTGTGAAATGTTTGCAGAAAATTGGAAACAGATTAATCGATACACACGGTCTAATTGACTCTCAAGCCACTGGAATAGCATTTGTGGATAACAATTTCGTTCACCATTATGCGTCTGAAGAGAAGGAAATAAGTGAATAATCCATGTTAGAGGTTATGGACGGACGACCTTTCGAATCAGGAACAATTATGATAATGGCCAAGATAAATATACGAATACGATCATATCAGAAACAACTACCAACTCTCAGAACACAGTTGGGGCATTACCCAATCGTACTCGAATTGCGATGGTTACAACTTCACAATGTAATGGTTGAAGTCCGAGGCCAATGAATCGGCTTCGAAAGCAGCTACTGTCGATGGCATTGCCAACATCATTCCAGGGTCTGGGTATGGGGCAATCACATGGAAACAACAGCAGCTGATCCGGAAAGGCCGAAATAGAACATCTGTGCAGTAGCAGCATCACCCTTTGTGAACAGAATCAGATGAGACAAACTCAAGATGTACACAATGAAATCAATAAGGCCTTGGGATTCAAGGATCTTCAAGCAAAGTCCCACAAAGAAGCCATCTCCAGGGAATACCAAGAAAATCTGCCCCTGATCAGCCAGGTAATCGCAGAAACACTACTACCGCCCCAACTCTACAATCGTAAAAATACAGTACAGGAGGGCTTTTCACCACCGTTTGAGCCTAGTTACAGCCTATCACCAGAGAAGTTTCAAGTCCTAAATGAATGGATAGAGAAGAACTTGTCCAAGAGATTCAGTGGATGATCTTTGTCACTTTGCAGAGCACCGGTACTGTTTGCTCCAAAGCCAGGAGGAGGTCTGAGACTCGGAGTCAACTATTGGGGGTTAAATGAAGGAACGATAAACAACTGGTACCCCCTTCCACTAACTCAACACACCTTGTTAAGACTCTCCAATGTCCATTACAACCCCAAGTCAGACGTCCAAAACGAATAGCATATGATTTGAATCGCAGAAGGACAGGAATGGAAAATCATGTACAGAACTTGATATGGACTTTTTGAATCCTCAGTTATGCCCTTTGAATATACCAATGTGCCCGCATCGTTTCAAGAATTTATCAATAATACACTATGCCCTTTTTTGGACATATTCTGCACAGTTTTTTTTGACGACATTTTCAATCATAGCAATAATCATATGCAACATAACGAGTACAACGGAGCGGTAATAACATCACTCAAAAATGCCGGCCTTAACCTAACTGCAGAGAAGTGTGAGTTTCATAAGGAAGAAGTCCAATATCTAGGATTAATTGTCAAAGTAAACAGAATCAAAATGGATCTGGAGGATGTCCAAGGGGTTGAAATCTGGGAAGCGCTGGGGAAACTCAAGGAAGTCCAAGCTTCTAGGCTTTGCAAGTTTTTACTGATGGTTCATATGCAATTATAGCAAGGTAGTGCAACTACTAGCAAAATTCATGAAAAAGTTAGTCCATGTCTACTGGGGACCAGATCAAACAAGGGCATTCGCAAAATCCAAAAGGGGCTTTACCACAGCACCAGTACTTGCCCATTTCAATTATGGAAAAAAGACAGTCCTACAAACCAACGCTTCGAGTTACGTATCTGCAGGAGTTCTTTCTCAGTACAATAATCATAGTATATTCCATCCAGTGGTCTTCTTTTCAAAAAAAATACTCACCTGCCAGAAAAAATTACGAAAGACCCCTGGGTTGTTACAACCGTTAGAAGTACTGCAGTAACCATAGAATGACTTGAGCATGAACTCTGCAGTCGGACTGCCAGGAAGTGAAGGGTTCAGCGCAGTGTGGGTAGTGGCCAATTGTGTAACAAAGATGCAACACCTGGTACCGGGTCTGACAAGGTTGATGGAAAGGAGCTCGGAGAAATATACATCAAAGAAGTGTTCTGATTGAATGGACTGCCCAACACGATAGTATCCAATTGCGGGCCTCAATTCACTTTGCAATTTTGGAAACACATCTGCGAAAGATTGGGAATAGAACGGTGATTGTCAACAATACTTCATCCTCAAACCGACAGCGAAACTTGAAATGTCAATGCAGTAATTGAAAATAATTTCCGAAATATTGTTAATTACAAACAGGATGATAAGGTTCTGTGGTTACCTTTGGCAGAGTTCACAGCTAACAATCATACTTCGGTGACGACTCATTCCTCTGCATTTTATGGCCCCTACAGCTTTCATCCAGAAATGACTGTTTGCCAATACCCAATCAAGATCCTAACAATATTCGCAAAGTCAATGCCCAGCAGATGGCCCAATGGATGGAACTTCTTTTTTGCGAACTCAGAGCCGAGATCAACAGGGCCCAGAAACTACCATCTGAACAAACCTACAAGTATCGAACGGTCGGCACATTATTGAATGTCTGCGAGGAATTTGGCTTGACGCACCAAACATATCAACAATCCGACAAAGGCCGAAACTCGACAGCCAACGCATTGGGCTGTATGAAATCATCAAGGACATCTGTCCCTGGGCTTATCAAATCAAACTATCCAACCTGCTACACATTCACAATTTCCATCCAATATCTCGTTTGGAACAAGCCACTCATGATCCACTCCAGTATCAAGAGTACAAACCACCACCACCGGTAAGAATGCATAACAAAGAGGAGTACAAAGTCGAGCGGATAGACGATTCCATGCCGTTCTGCAGTCACCTGCAGTAGATGGTACTATGAACTGGCTATGACGTGTGCAGCTGGGAGCCTGCGAGCACTGTAGATGGACTTCAGGTCATTGACAACTATCACACTGAACAACCTGGCATGCCTGAGTCGTATACTACATATGTACTAGGCATTGGAAAGGGGGAGCTACCATCACAGTTGTGTTGAGTGACAATCGATGGTGGAGTAATCATCGTTGATTAATTTTAAAGATAATGCACAACGAGAATAAAACCAGGTTTCGAACGGAGTCTCAAGTGTGACAGGAATGAAATCAGCTTTTGAACATAGGCTAAAGCTCAGTGGGTATCAAATCAGGTTTCGAACGAAGGCTAAAGGCACAAAATTACAATTCAAACAGGAAACGATGGAATCATACTAAAGGCCTGAACAAAGACACCAGCAGTTCAGAGGGATCATGGAACAAGTGAATTATGGTATATAATCCAGGTATTTGGCATACGATAAGTTTCTTTCTTCACTTGTTTTCCCATCTATAAAACAATCAATTACCATTGGCTTTCACTTCTTCACACTCGGTGATTTTGGATCGAGTCTCTTGCATACAGTTTATGTTCTCGTAGGTACAGTCTACCCTCGGACCTTTTCAGCCATCCAGCTTTCGGCTTTTATAACCCTTAGAATTCCGAGCCCTGAATCCTCAATACTGAAGCCCTGAACCCCTGACAAGTACAGGGTACCAGGTGTTGCATCATTGTTAGACAGTCGACCACTACCCATATTCTTTTCAGCCCTTCACATTCTCATAGTCTGACTACAAAGTCCATACCCAAGTCCTTGCATCATTGCTCTGGCACTTCTAACAGTGGTAACAAACGATATGTCTTTTAGTGGGTTGTTTTGCTCCGCTGGCAGGTATGGCAATTTTGTGCATCGCAGTCTACATCATTTCTGTTCTGGTTCCAGGAATGACTTCAGCTGAGCATGTTGTAGGTTGATACACATTCCGGGTGTCCTGCAACTGGAAAATCATTGGATTCTTCAATGCACTTGAACTTGTCCTGATCTGGTGGTTGAATTTGAGATTCATAGATTTCTCATAGTTGATTCTTATGATTGAATAGCCCTTTGCTGTTGTTGTACATGGATTGCTTATATTTCTTTGTTGCTCAATTCCATGATTCTTCTGTGTTGGTTGAATTGTTGTCCAGATTGACTGTCTCTGGATATACTACTACAAAGGTTTTGCCTAGCTCCTTGTGGGAATTATCTGTTTTTAACAGGATTTGTTGGGTTTTTTTTGCCCCCATTCTGGGGAATGCCTTCTGGAATTCATGCAAATGCATCAGGCTTCTGTCTGTGTGTACCTAGTTGAAAAATTATTTTTGAACTTGAAACAGGAAAAAAATTTGGACCACCTAATCTGCCTTCGATATAACAGTTTTAACATTATCAAGTATTCCAAGTTCTTATGATCTATGGGAATCTTCATTAGGTGTGCTAAATCTTCCCATTCAGGTTTATATTGTTCCAGGCTTTTGACTCTGCAACTGATTCCTGATCATAACGTTCATTATTTTCTTTTATAGACAAGTGTTTTTTGCAGAAAAAGGCATCCATGTGAAGCACTTCTTGGTCATCATACTGAGAATAAACAGATGCAGATATATAACTCAAGGCATCGATTTCGAGGACTTTATCATTTATATAATTCATATGGGCTAGCACTGGTAAGGTGGCACAGGCCCTTATGAATTCCCCAACAGCCCTGTTGTGATCTGTTTTATAGTCACAAGGGGCTAGTTGTTTTGTGAATTTTGTTAGTAATTGCACTATTTTGCTATAATCCCATATAAACGGTTGGTAAAAATTAGCAAAGCCTAGCAATATTTAGACCTCCTTAAGTTTTCACAGTGCTTCCCAGTCCTCAACTGCTTGGACTTTCTTTGGATTGATTCCTATTCTGTTTACACCAACAATTAATCCTAGGTATTTCACTTCTTCCATATGGAAATCACATATTTCTGCTGTTACGTAGAGACCAGCTTCCTTGAGTGTAGATATAACTGCTCTGGCATATTCCTTGTGTTGTTTCTGGTTGTTACTGTAGACAAGAATATCGTCAAAAGAAGCAGAGCAGAATATATCTATGATGGGTTACAATGTGTCGTTAATAAATACTTGAGATTACGCTGGAGCATTGGTAAATTCAAAAGGCATAACTAACAATTCGAAAAGTCCATAGCAGGTTCTGAATACTGTTTTACACTTATCCCTGTCTGCAATTCTGATCATGTTTTATGTGTCACAGGTGTCTAACTTATTATAGTAATAGACTTCCTTAAGTCTTAACAGTGTTTCTTGCATTCATTGAAGGGGGTACTAATTTATTATTGTTCCTTTATATAATTCCCAATAATTGACACCAAGTCATAGGCCCTCTCCTGGTATTGGTGCAAAGACAATGAGTGCTCCACACACAGCCAAAGATGACCAGATAAACCCCTTAGATTGGTCCTTCTTTATGTATTTTTTCAGTACTTACCGCTCCCCTCATGACAAGCTGTAAATGGGTCCAAATGGCAGTATCAATCTTGATTGTAGTTTGATTTCATGATTGTAGCATCAGTACAGTAGTAGCGTTTCTGCTATTGCATTTTCCAACCAGGTTAGAAATTTGTGATACTCCTTTGGAATGACATCTTCAAGGGGTTTTCCTTGTATATCCTTTCATCTCAGGGCTGTATTGATCTTGTACAATATAATGGTATAAATCCAGAGATTTGCCTTCTTCATTTTTCTCATAAAGCGAGAAGAAGCAACTGTGCAAATGCCTAACTAGTATTTCTCCCAGTATGCTGAGGTTTCCATATAATTGCTCAATACCCTTATGGTTGAAAAATATGGAAAGCATTATTGACAGTAGCTGCTGTCGAAACCAATCCTTTGGCTTTGGAATTCATCTATGACATCATGCAGTTGTAACCATGGTAATTCTAACAATATCGGATAATGTTTCTAACTTGGTAACAAATACTGTTAGCAGTTCCTAGTGTGATTGTACTGCTAAGTGTAAATTAGCCATAGTTATAATTCCTACAGATTCAATGGGTTTTCTATCAATAACCTCAAACTCTCTTCATTCTCGTAATTTCTTCTCTTCTATCCGCTGCAGGCAAACACAATATTCCTCCACAAATGAAATTTCTGTGACTCTACTGTCAATTAAAGCATGCATATAGATTAACCTGTTTCTGATTTTAGCAAATATTTCACAACAAGATAGTTGCTTTCTATTGAAGTCTTCTTAATTACTATACTACCAATTCAAAACTGTGAAATTCCAAAACAAGAATTAACAACTGTAGACAAAAGAGATTTGTACCCAGTACAATGGCCATCCTTATTGCACTGGCCTAAACATTTCTTGATCCTACTTTCTTATCTTTCCCCAAATTTTCTTTGAATGCATTTATCTCCAGCTGATCCGAAGCCAATTTGAATTTTTACGGACATGTTAATGCAAAATATCTCTTTTCCCCACAGGTCATACAAAGTCTTCCCTTCTATCGTCAATTCTTGTCGTAAGGAGTCATCTGTTCGTCTTTGACTACAGAGAGTTCCATCAGAGCAGGACCATAATATCCTGCTATTCTCCCTGCAGGTTCAGTTTCTGGGGTTGATGGGGTGGGTGTGTTGATGTTTTCTGGTGATTTGCACCCTGCACTCTATCGTCCTGATTATCTTTCTGCAGCTTGGACTTTGGTTTGCATGTTGCACTCAGAATACAGTTCAACACAATGGATTAAAGTCTCCAGGATGTGGAAGTGTTGCAGTAAGTCGTTCCTTCAATCAAATAGTCCTTGTCGTAAGGTATTACCTGGCACTTCTTTATTCAGTTAATGTCTGCCACCCATGGTTGAACCGGTGCATCATGAAAGGAAAACTTCCTATTGTATTGCTGAGGTTTCCATATTTCCCTTTCAGCTATGGCTTGTTTATCCTGATTGCCACAGGCTAATTGTAGTATTTCCAAAATATTTATCCGAATCTTTGTTTTGATATATTTTGTGACTTCATTGATGTATGGCTGGATTGGTTCTAGTGCTACTCCTTCCAATCTATTGACTGCATATCTCATCTTATTGTGTTCATCAAAAAAACCTCCTTGGTTCGTTCACAAATTTAAGGTGTAATCAGGTATTCCATCCTTGCGAGGTATTGCAATCAATTTCTGAAAGGCGTAATATGTCACTTCCTTTGTGATTTCCATTCCCCTGATTTTCTTGACTACTCTTGTTTCCTGCTCAGGTCAGCACCCTGTTCACTTGATCTCAATATCTGCTTGTGTCTTCTCCATGATCTCTTGATTCGTTTTACACATCTTCTAGATCTCGACAAAGCTCCGCTGTCATAGTTCTGGTGAGTGGCAATCAATGTCGGGGGGATGATCAGTAATTAATGTAAAAGCTAAAGCACGACAAGAATGACATCACGTTTCAAATGGAGGCTAAAGCACAATGTGAATGCAATCAGGTTTCAAACACAGGCTAAGGCACGACGATAATAAAAGATGGTTTTGAACGAAGGCTAAAACACAAAGAGAATAAAACCAAGTTTCAAATGAAGACTAAAGAACAAAATCAATTTCCAAATGGAACACAACAGAATCGTGCAAAACGGATGTACAAAGAAAGCAGGAGTTTAGAAGTATTATAGAATGAGTGAATGACTGTATATGAACCAGGCATTTGGCGGAGGATAAGCAGCTTGCTTCACTTGTTCTCTCGTCTATAAAACAATCAATTAGCTTCGGTTTGCACTTCTTTCACACTTGGTGATTCTGGATTGAGTCCCTTGTATACAGTCTTAGCCCTTCTAGCTACAGGCCACCTTCAGATCTTTTAGCTATCCGGCTTTCACTTATATAACCCTTGGAACCTCAAAACCCTGGACCCTTGATACCGAGCCCTAAACCCTTGAAAGAAAAACAAGTCTATAATGGATTTTACCAGTTATATTTTTGTTTTATATGCTATTATTCTCACCATTTAGGTTGCTATTATTGTCACCATTCTTGCAACGCATGCTGCAAAGTTTTTAAATCAGTAAGCAATTTCGAAAATGGATTGGTCATCCAACTCTACTGGAGAGACATTTGTTTATCTTGTTTGTGGACCATTTGAAGATCTACAAATCCAGATATTGACAGCAATCAGTGCCATGTCTGAATACATGCGCGAGGAAGAAAGGACGTGCGAATGTATTCATTTGTATTATTGTTCACAAGAAGCAAGAGATTTAGATCACGATTATTCGAATCCAACAATTCACTGCAACTGCAGAACAATTCACGATTTGGCCGCAATATCTATCTGCAACAACACCATAGAGCAATTCGATACTTTTTTTGATTGCATCAAGGAACGCGATTGTATCATTTTCTCACTGTTGACCCTCGGTCTCGAAACCCTTTTGTGTTGGTATCTAGCCAGGCGTTGATATGCTGCAACCCCAATAAGTATATTTGGTGTGAGATTTGTTGTGGCAACGACTGCTGGATATACTGGGAAAGTGATACCTGGAGGCAGATCTGTGACGAGTGCCTTGAAGTAGCACAAATGCTCAGTGGGGAAATCAACAAATACCTACTCCAATGACTGTTCAAAAATGGCAATGATGTCAGGGGAATCATCAAGAACAACCCGCGACGTGACGTTGACCGGAAAACTCCAGCAAGAATTGGAACATATAACATGCGCAAAAACAGAGGCAATGGACGAAATACCACTCCAGGAACATATCCAAGCAATCAACACAGAACTCACAGCCCTTGCTCAATTACCGACAACCAGCAGGATAAAAGAGTTGTTAAACGAATGGCAATCTATGAAGGATGCGGAAGCATGAATATTGGAGTTGTTGGCAGAAGGAAACATGGTCATCAAGAAACGGAACATGAAACAGGGGCTGCTTCTTATACAACAGAAGTTAAAACCCACGGAGGAAGGAGCCCCAAAATGCAATCACAGAGATCTGGAAGAAAAAATCCGGAACTTGGAATGATTGGAAAACAGAGTATCAGAGGGGACGGAAAGCCTCAAATGGAAATTTGAACAAACAGAGAAATAGTTAAGGATCTATGGAGAAGAAAGAAATGAATATTGGGACCAGGTCAAAACAGTGCTTGCACTTGCAGAGAATAGTGGTAATGGTGGCAGACACAGGAGACATAAAGGCAGCGAAATTCTCCGATTGTCAGGAACAGATAGAACAGCACTTCGAGGATGGACGGCACAGGTAGCATTGAAAATTGCATTTGAACCAACAGGATTGTTTGATGAGCAATTGAAAATGCAAAATGCAGCCAATTGACTGGAAGGCATGGCATAAATCAGATCCAGCCATACATCAGCAGAGTTACTAGTGACCTTGACCTTCCATCATCGTGAACATTGTAGGACCAATTACAGCTTGCCTTCAAGGATCAAGACGTATGAGCCACCACCAATCGAGAACTCTTTAAGCCTCAACTGAAAGACCGACAATTGTCTCAGCATTATGCAGAATTGCAACGATGGGTGGCGGATGTTGACTGGAACAATGCAGCCCAAGTAAACGTGCTAAGACAGGGCTTATCGAGAGAATTGAAAGATTTACTACAACATTGCGACATTCCAGAAGACCTTGGAGAATTCGTCAAACTCTGCTCAAAGAGAGATTTACAGATCCGCAGTTGAGTCGCTGAGAGAGATTCAGGAGAATAGATGACAGGGTCAAAGAAAAATGTAACCCCAAGCAACACAACACCGGACCAGAAAACCGCACCAGTAGGCACTATAGCAAACAATTATGGCCCCGCTCATATGGACCTCACAGCAGTCAAAGATAATAAAATTACTCCAGAAGAGCGCAAATGATGAAGGGAAGGACGACTTTATATGTGCTGTGGGAATAGCAGGTATTTTGCGGCATCATGCTCAAGTAAATTAAAAGCAGATTCAGGACAGTTGAAAGTAACACCTTGAAAGAAAGCAGAATATAAAATGGTCGCAGATTTGGGAAAAAAAGTTGAGTCGGGAACAGTTTAAGCAGGTGCAATACCGATGGCCATTGTACTGGGCACAAATCTTCTTTAACTACACTGCTAAGTCTCGTTTTGGAATTTCGCAGTTCTCAATTACTAGAGCAGAAATAACGGAGTCTTGCATGGAAAGCAAGTATCTTGTTGTGAAATGTTCGCCAAAAATCGGAGACAGGTTGATCAATACGCACACTATAATAGACTGCGGAGCCACAGGAATCGCATTTGTGAACAAAGATTGTGTTTGCGATGATCAAATAGAAGAAGAGGAATCACGAGGGTAAAGAGAGTTAGAAGTCATCGTTAGAAGGCGCATCAAATCAGGAACCATTATAACCATGGCCAAATTAAACAAAGGAATACAATCACATCAGGAGCATCTACCAGTGTTCACAACCAAGTTAGGACATTATCCGGTAGTGTTAGGGCTGCCATGGTTGCAAATTCACGACATAGCAGTCAAATTGCCAAGTCGCAAGATTGCCTTCAAATGCAGCTACTGCCAACAATACTGACAACACCATTTGAGCGTATGGGTGTGGGGCAATCATATGTAAGCAACAGATCCGGAGAAACCCAGGCTAGACATATACACAGTAGCGGCCTCACCCTTTATGAGAAGAATGTAAAAGGAAACGCTCAAAGTTTACACCATTACACTGTACGAAATCAACAAGGCCTTGGAAATCAATGATCTTCAAAAAAAACCCCTCTAAGAAGTCATCCCCAAAGAGTACCACAAGTTTCTACCCCAGATCAGCAAGGTAGTCATGGAAACATGACCACTGCACCAGTCCTACGACCATAAAAATCAGCTGCAGGAAGGGTTTACACCACCGTTTGGACCTATTTACAGCTTATCCCGAAAACAGCTTCAAGTTTTAATGGATTGGATAGAAATTAACTTGTCCAAGGAATTTATCTGGTCGTCTTCATCACCTTGCGGTACCGCAGTACTCTTCGCTCCAAATCAAGAGGAGGTTTGAGACTCTGTGTCGATTACTGAGGCCTAAATGAAGGAACAATAAAGAAGTGGTACCCCCTACCATTGATCCTACAAACCCTGCTAAGACTCTCAAAGGCCCACTATTACACCAAATTAGATGTCCATAATGCGTATAACATGATTAGCATCGCAGAAGGAGATGAGTGGAAAACGGCCTTTTGAACCCTCTATGGACTTTTTGAATCCCTAGTTATGCCTTTCGGACTTACCAACGCACTGGAGACACTTAAATAGGTCCAAGCCTTTTAAGGCTTGGCTAACTTTTATCGACGGTTCATACAGAATTACAGCAGGGTAGTATAACCGCTAACAAAACTAACGGAAAAGTTAGTACCTTTTCACTGGCGACCAGATCAAAAAAGGGCTTTCGTGCAACACAAATGAGCCTTTACGACGGCTCCAGTACTAGTCCATTTCAATCATGACAATGAGATAGTCCTCAAAACCGATGCCTCAAGTTACATACCTGCAGGAGTTCTCTCTCAGTATGACCACCAAGGAGTGCTACATCCAGTGGCCTTCTTCTGCAAAAAACATTCACCTGCCGAAGAAAATTACAAAATCTACAATGAAGAATTTGGCGCAATAGCCCAAAGCCTGGAACAATGGAGTCCCAAATGTAAAGGTTCAGCACATCCTATTAAGTATTAGGATCCTCACCAATCACAAAACTTGAAGTACTTCATGACGTCTAAATTGCTAAACCGAAGACACACCATATGGGTCAAGTTCTTGTCAAGGTTTAAGTTCAAGATAGTCTACTGCCCAGGGAAACAAGGTCAGAAACCCAATACACTTACAAGAATGCCAGGAGACATTCCTCTGCAGGGGGGGGCAGAAACAGCCCAACAAATCGTATTTAAAAACAGAAAACCTTGACAAGAAACCGCACAAAACCTGGTAGTAGTATTTATGGACACAGTTAACCTCGATAACAACTCAGTGAACCCTGGCGAGCAGTGGAACTGGGTAAACAATGTATGTAAACACTGCCCAGAGTGAGGCACACACAGGAAAGAACGCTAGAAGTCTTCGAATTACAACAAATCCAACCAAGGTACCAAGATAAGCTAAAGTGGATTCCAGAATGCCATGACTCTCTGGTTGCGGGTCATTCAGAACGAGCAAAAACATATGACTTGCTAAGGTGATGTCACTGCTGGAGTTAGATGAGGCAGGACATGGACTGCTACATACGAAATCGCCACACCTGCCAGTGGAGCAATGCAACCCACAGAAAGACTCATGGCTTGTTACCGCCATTAGAAATACCAGAGCAACCATGGAAGGATTGGAGAGTGGACTGCATAGTGGAACTACCGGAAAGCGAAGGGTTCAAAGCTGTATGGGTAATAGTTAATCGCCTAACAAAGATGCGACATTTGATACCGTGTACTGACAAAGTAGATGGAAAGATGCTGGCAGAAATATACGTCAAAGAAGTATTTAGACTGTACGGACTGCCCAAAATGATAGTATCCGATTGAGGGCCGCAATTCGACTCTGAATTCTGAAAACCCATCTGTGAAAGCTTCGCAATCAAATGATGACTGTGAATCGCATTGCATCCACAGATCGACAGCCAAACTGAAAGAGTCAATGTGGTAATAGAACAGTACCTCCGGAACTTTGTTCATTATTAATAGGGCGATTGGGTCAGGTGACTACCATTGGCGGAGTGCGCAATTACCAATTATACCTTCATGATGACCAATTGCTCTGCATTTTTTGGCAATCACAGCTTGCATCCACATATGACCTTCAGCCAAGATCCAGTCAGATACCTGAATGACATTTGCCAGGTACACACCCAGCAGATAGCCCAACAGATTGAGCAACTCTTCAGCAAACTCAGGGCAGAAATAAAATGAGCGCAGGCTGTACAGTTCGAACAGGCCAACAATTCTCGAAAGGTTGTTATACTATCAAATGTCAGCAAACAGGCCTGGCTGGACACACACAATATATTGACAGTCCGACCCAGTAAAAAACTGCACTGGAAACGGATTGGACCATATGAAATTACGGAGGTTCTCAGTCCATGGGCCTATACAGTTAAGCTACCAAGTCCACTACACATCTACGATGTTCAACCGATATCCAGATCAGAGAAGGCCACTCAGGATCCTGTCCCAAATCAAAAGCTAGAAGCACAACCGCCAATAATAGTAGACGGAGAAGAGGACTACAAAGTTGAGAGGATGGATGGTTCCAGGCTATTTCGGAGGCAGCTGCTGTATTGGGTCAATTGCAGGGGCTACAATGAGTACAGCTGGGAGCCCGTGATCAACGTGGATAGACTTAAGGCTATTGACGATTACTACACAGAACAACCAGGCAAGCCTTGGTCATGAACTACATAAGTACTTGGAATTGGAAAGGGGAGAGCTACTGTCACGGTTGTGTTAGGTGACAATCCATGGTGGGGTGATGATTGGTGATTAATATACAATCTAAAGCACGACGAGAATCAAATCAGGTTTAAAACAAAGGCTAAAGCCCAACAAAAATGAAATCTGGTTTGAAATGGAGTCTAAAGCATTATGAGAATAAAATCAGGTTTGGAACAAAGGCTAAAGCACAAAATCAAGTTCCAAACAGGAAACGATCAAATTGTGCAAAAGAAATGTTCATAGAAAGCAGGAGTTTGGAAGTATTATGGAATGAGTGAATTACTGTATACAAGCCAGGCGTTTGGTGGTGGATAAGTTTCTTTCTACACTTGTGCTGTCATCTTTAAAACAATCAATTAGCTTTGACTTTCACTTTTTTCACACTCAGTGATTCTGGATCGAGTTTCATGTATTCAGTCCTTACCCTCGTAGCTACGGGCCACCCTCAGATTTTTCAGCCATCTGGCTTTCAGTTTTATAACTCTTAAAACCTCCAAACCCTGAACCTTTGATACCGTGCCCTGAACCCTTGACATCTGCATTATTCGAAAGAACCCTTGTGGCTAGTTGCCTTACGACATCTGTGATTCAGTTCAGGAAGTTGCCATGTGTACATTCCAGTGTGACCTCTATTTGACATTGGATTTGTATGATTTCTTTATTCAACCTGTTTTGCTCATGTTCAAGTGACTTTACTTGTACCTGTAGATTTATATTCTTAGCTTCTTTCTGACAGGTTGCAGCTGAGATCATTAGCCTTGATGCTTCTTTTGCATTAGTTGTATATTGCATGAGTTCTTTATACATCTATTTTGATAAGTCCACTGGTGACATTTTTTCCAGATTCTCTTGAATACAAATCTGAAAGGTGACATTCTTCACTACAAACTGGGACCCTAATCCCGATGTCATTTTGGCAATCTTTGAATGGTGATTGGTATAGATATATATTAATCCTCCAGCCAAAAGTTGGTGCTACTTTATGGCACTAGTCATTGATATGCCTCAAAGTATTGCTTTTCCAGTATATGCAGTAGTCGTTTGTACAAGGAATATCACATAATGTTTGACCTTTGGGCTCTCAGTACTTTAACGTCAAACTAGGTACCAGGACAAAATGGTTTCGAGACTGAGAATCCCAAGTGAACAAACAATTCAATCCCCTTCGGCGATACAGTTGAAAAATTAATTGCATTCTTCAGGCATTCGATTGCAAGTTGAACCAACAAGCCACTGATGTGGTGTTTTGCAGGCCCAGTGGATTGTAGAATTGTGCTAATAAAAATCCAATTCTGCAAATTGGTTAAACTGTTATAAGGCTCCTTCCCTGATTAAATAATAACATATTAAAATTTTGTTGCAGATACTTGCACTCATTCATTGAAATAGTTGGTAGGTATGCTGATGCTCCAAATCCAGATGAAGCAAATATGTTGCCCGAAACTGTGCAAAATCATTTGGCTTTCAAATTTGCCTACTGGTCAAAACTGGGTGCAGCGATTATTGCAGATGCTGTAACAAAAATATCAACTGTTTCAATAGAGGTAGCAGTATATAAAGCAATAATATAAACTGCAGAAGTGATTTTAGACTTGTTTTTCTGTCAAGAATTCAGCACTTCGGTGTCAAGGATTGAAGACTTGGATGTCAAGAATACAGGGCTTCAGGTTCAAAAGGTTATAATAACCGAAAGACAGAGTGCTTGAGAGTCAAAAATATCCTGTACCTAAACAACACAGACTGTATACAATAGACTTGGACCAGAATCACGAAGTATAAAAAAACAGGAATCCAATACTATTGAATTACTTTGAAACTAGAGAATAAGTGAAATAAGAAATGTTTCCTCTGCCGAATACCTGGTAAATATATAGTAATTTCATCCATAATCAACTTGTTCAATAATTCATCTGAACTCCTTCTGTCTTTGTACACTTCTTTTACATAATTCTTAAATTTTCTGTGATATCTGATTTCATTTTCATTCAAAACTTGATTTTAGGCATGACATACTTTAGTCTCCATTTGAAACCTGATTTTATTCTTGTTGTACTTGAGCTCCATTCGAAACCTGATTTCATTATTGTCATCCACTAATTTTGTATCACTCACTGATCATCACTCCACCATTGATTGTCACTTAGTACAACCATAACAGTAAGAGTGAAAAAAGATTACTATAAAGGAAATAAACCATGCAATTGAGAAGATATCTACTATTATTTCCTGCTGCCTTGCTGCAAATGGAAGCAATCAATTTCATGCTTAACCTTTTAATTTTTACAATCATAACTATTCTCCATTGTTGGCTCATGCAGCTTTGAGTTTCTCTTCTTATTTATATTCATACTACTCTTGCGCACCTTTTCCTTTAACACTTACACACAATATCTGGTGCTCTATTTTTAATTGCTGTAATGAATTTTCCTGTAAGTTAGCTTTAATTTCGACCGATGCTTGACTTGTTTGGAGTAGAATTGGTGGACTTAATCGACCGTAAAAAATTAATGTTCTTGGTGCACTGCACTCGCAAGCGATCTTGAGTTATCACGGCCGTGGGTTAGGGTTTGCACGTGTCCCATAACTTTGCGAATTGACGAGTAGAAGGTAAAGGGAATCATCGCTTACTTGCAACACCAGTGGTACATTACGCAACTATCAAAATTATTATACTCATTTCCGTATCATTTCCGTATCAGATATATGTGATCTTCATACCCATTCCTACAGTCCTTCCAAACTTAATCCAACAAATCGTCAAGAATGCTCTAATTTTATTGCGCATCCGTTTATTATTCGTCATCCAGGCAATAACCATGAGCATTAGTATCGTATGCAGCATCGAAAATGGAGTACCATTCATCACCATGTATTTCTGCATCTTGGACATCATAGCCGTGGTCGATTTCACTAATGAGGATTTGCCGTCTTTGGTGATAATTGACTGTGAGACAATTGTTGCAGTTGTCTTCTTGGACTCCTTAGTGGCGGATAACCTTTTCTTCACAGTTGCCTCATTAGCCGAGGCATTCTCTTGTAACGTGGTTGATCGGTCAGATGGTTTAACTGAGCTACTGCGCCGTCGGGAGGGGGCGCGGCTGGATACGGTAGGCACATATGAAGACTTTATTTCTCTTATTTCCTGCGCATTACTACGCTCCAATTCGAGGTCTTCTTCACGTTGGTTCTCTAGTTCTTGACTGTGAAGTTGCAGCTGTAGCATATCCTTTTCTTGTTGTTCTAGATTCCGGTAAAATTGCTTCCACACTGTCAGTGACTACTAACAAATATATCATAAAAAGGTGCAACCAACTTCTCGCTGATTCTCGTCAATATCAGGACTCATCTGCGTAAATTCCCGTGCATACTCCCATTGTCCCACGCGAGGCAGAACATGTAAAACATAGATTTCCGTGATATGTGAACGTTGAAGAGATGACTGCGGATCTTCGGCTTGTGAGAGAATACTTGGCGAAGATCCTAGGTGGGCTTCTAATTTTTGTTGGGTGATTGACTGATCAGGAGAATGTGTGAGAAGTAATGTTGCCCTGGTAGTTATGTCAGACCAAGGGTTAATGCTTGAAAAGTAGCAACTCACAGAGTAACCACTATCTCTGGATCAACTCTGCCTTCGTCACCATACGAGTTATTAATCTCTTCCCAAACAGTTCCCAACCTGATCTTGCCCATTAGCTGTTGCCATTCTTTCAATCCCCATGCCGCCTTGCCCTCAGAAGACCCCGTCTTTGCCACTGCGTCTAGAATAGCAAGATATAACTGCCAGAACTTGACCCTCAGTGCGCGCGGACAATTACGAATTGAGGCAGAGGGATCTGTGACCACACACTGAACCTCGGCAAGGGCTTCTGAAAGTCTGCGAGTTATAAAAAGGCTGGTACATCTTTTAAAAATCTGAGCGATAGCTTGAGGTGCTGGATAGATCTGATCTGGTAAATAAGGACAGGAATATGACTCCCGTCTCAAGGAAAATTGGCTATAACCAGTTGATATTGTACTGTTGTTGTTGAACATCGTCCGGGGAGGAGGAAAAGGAATAACTCGCAGCATATTGTGTTCCAGCCTGTTGTGTTCAGCTTGCTTTGCTACGAAACAGGTGTAGTTGAAACACAGAATAAGTACTTAAGTATAGGGGAGAGCCTGAAGATTACTTCAAGGTATTAGTGGTGTGGAGTGCTCGGTAGTTGAGTTCAGTGTATTGAAAAATCAAGAGGTAATTTTAGTGTGAGTGTCGGTTTACCCTGAAGTACGTTTTTATTTGGGCCCAGGCTCTTGAAGTGGCAGCAATGAGATTGACTGTGAATTATTATTAAGCATGTCATGTGATATAACCTTTTAAATTTGAAATTTGAAAAAAGAGTTTGGAAAACAAGTCAAACAAATATAAAATAAATATCAAGTTTTCAATAACTTCTACTGGTCTTCAACAAATAATATATTACCTGGCAGTTGAACAATACTTGTAGTTGGACACTGTCTGCAAGTTTGTATATACCCTATAACCCTAAAATTTCTCCACAACCAATATTCCATTCAATCTACAACTCAATTACTGCAGACTACCTACAGTTATGAAGGAAAAGACATAATGAATATTAACTCTATAATACCATAACAAACCTATCTATTGCTAGAACCTCTACCTTCAGTTTCAATAATACTTTCCGCATCAGGAAAATGCAATTGTTCACCTGGCCGGGCACCCACCTTCTGGGATCCTCCTTGGGGCTCAAGAGGCTCCCAAACATTCCAATATGATTATACTATGCTCCGATACATTCCAGGCAGGTTTCAGTGCACCTGTGAATGGTTCACAATTTCACAAGTGCATCTCACAGCATTCCTATCCCTTTCTGGCAGGTCTAGAATCTTGCATCTTCGCATACTCTGCTCCCTGTGCCTCCCTGACGCTCTGCAGCCCTCACTGCCAGTTTGCATCATATGTAACTCTATTCGCAAATGATGCTGTCAATTTATCACTGCTTCTTCAAGCATTGTCACAAGAGATTTGTTTAAATAGACATCTCTAGATCTCATTACATGAATATATGGTCTATATACACCACCTTGATGTTGAGCGCACCCTTGTGTAAGACTCCTTTTATTTGTCTGGTAAAATGGCAGATGTGGCTCCAAACCTTTTGTCCATATGTATTTTGTCTTAATATTCATCCCATTACATATTCAATTCACTTGATTATTAACAATCTATACTGATCCATTCCCTGTCACTGTCCAGATCTCTGGAATCAAGTGGCACGGCCCTTCAATTTTCTCTATGGCAATTTCATGTGGTATTGATTCCTTTACCACCCTGATGAACCCATCCACTTCTTGAGGATGCCCTAAACAATGCTCAAAATATATACCATCAACAATGGCCATCTACAGCTGTTATGGTCTATCAACCCCAGCTTGAAGGAAAAAAAGAAAATCAGAGTGCTGCTGTAACAGCCAGCTGCCAGTGCTTGCAATTATTCCACTTAACAGCAAGGTCATGGCCAGTGGTGAAAAGGTGAAGTATACAACGGCAAATGTGGAGCAGCGCCAACAGAGTCCATCATCTGTATTTTCTTCCACAAGTACGCACATCATCTACAGTGGCTGTCTATGTGTCTCATCATATGGCATAACTTCAACACCGCAGTCGAGGAGGATCCGGTTCCTCTGCTAAGGGTTATGAAATTCTGGCATGTACAATGTGACCTGATTGTAAGATTGTAAGGTTACATCTTTCTTGAACTCATTTCCATAGCCCCAGATCATACTGACTACATTCCGTCCCCAGATCAGATACAGATGCTGCCTGACAAGTGATGTCAATGTTGGCATGTTGAAGGTTTCAGCATCTTCAGCTAGTGATATCCACTTGAAAGACCATGAATAGGAACAAATAGTTCAAAGTTTAAACTGCCACAGAGGTTGTATACTGGGTTGAATCAAAGGTTCAGATTCGCCAGCCAGGATGCTTTTCTATCAGGTACACCTGGTCATTTGCGGTTTCTCTCGACCCATCATGATGTAAAAAATTACTGCACCCTCCGTGACGTACCATCCATACAAAGTAAGCCACTGAAGAGTCTGTTCCATATTGTCCATCCCAGTGTACCAATCATTGTGGTGAAGATACTGTAGTATGAAGGCAACCCCATTGCTCACAAGGTATGCTTCGGTGATGTTCGAAATATGCAGATGTTCTGAGATCCTGGTTGAAAAATGATCAGATGTATCCAAGCTGGTGATGAACTCATGGTAATGAAAGGGGGTGCATTTTTGGTTTTCAAAGTGATAGAATAGCAGTGTCAGCTGCTTCCGTTGATTCAAACCTGGCCTTGGGTCCCATTCCTGATCATACTTCAGGCGATTCTCCGTCATGGCATGACAAATGCAGCTTGAGCTACCTGGCTTGCCGCATAAACCTCTATTTCCAGATGATGGGCAACCTCATGTGGGTGCTCCTTTAACCAATGTGTTGCTGCCTTCTCAGCTTCCAACAGGAACCACACAAACTCCCGCATTGCAGCAACAGTGACCATTGACACACCAATCACAGCAGTCATGATTGTGTGACATTTGGGTTTAAGTTCTGGAGCAAACTGTAATGTCAGTCCCTAGCTAGCTTCGGGATGCAGCTGTCAGGGGTTCTCCCATATTATGCATATGAGGTACATTAGGCTTAGTTTCCCAGGCTTACCATTTACGACTTGTGTCAGCAGTTGAGAATATACCCCTGAGGATGTCTACTGATGAATGAGGAGACGGCCCAACATAGTCAGGTGAAATTTCCATGCATAGTCCAAGCTCCAATACTGTGTCTCAGCTAAGAGGGCTAGCTACTCTACATAGAGACAATATGCACACTCGATTTGACAGTAACCAGAGGGTGATTCCCATGGTGCTAGCTAAGGCATGAGACACACCAAATCATACTGCCGAAGAAATAGTAACTTCCTTGCTGGGACCTCAGGGTCAGCTGTGTGTTATGAATCACACCAGTGTTACTTTATATTATGCTTATACTGGGATAATACTATACTCGGGCCTGAAAGCAGGCTTCCTAGGTAGTCTGATGAATGGCATCATCTTAGTATATGGGACTGTGCTATCTCTAGAGTGAAATATTCAAAGAAGATAAGCTAACTGCACCCTGGTAGTTGGCTCGACCTAAAAGATAAGTGTTCGGGTCTAGACTGTCGAACCCCAGCTCTGTTGCGTTTGTTATGCAATGACTCAGAGAGTGCACCCCCTTTGGGGAACACAGATAAGACATGATGACACTAGATACCTGGCAAAGTAGGGGTTAGTAGCTCATTAAACCTTTGATCACTAATCCTCCCATGATGATAAAAGATAACAAATATGAACACATGGTCTGATATGTACGTCAGCAGCATCACGATGAATGCAAGATAACCGTTAGAATGCTTGGTAGAGGCTTATGCAACCACACACTGTCAAACGGAACTCTCCCCAACAAACTACCGAGATCGGCTCAGTCGCAACGATCGGTGGTTATGCGAACACCCACTTAGTGAATTATATGTCACTGAGATAGTAAAAGACACCCACATCACAATTGAAAGAGAAGTACTGTCATGTATCACTTATATATCTCTGACAAGGCAATGCTTATTCGGTGAAAGACCACAGACCTCCGGGTTGGAACAGATGAAGCTCTAGCAGCACTCCACAGTCAAAACAACAACAGCGGAAAACCACCTGAAATATTATTATGTTTTAACCTTAAGAATATGTATTATTTATATCCCAATATACTTGTGAAGATATCCACGTCTACAACACGTATTACCAGTACCAATATTGTCAAACCGAAGTCCACCTCTGTTTCCTGATAACTTTCCTGCAGTATCAATTAATTTTAGATGACTATATCCATTTGTTGGAGACAGGTGAGCTGCCTTGGCAAGTCCCTTTCGATGAGTCAATGGAGGACTATCTCCAAAATTCCTACGACTGATGACAGATAGAGGCCGTGCTCTGCGAATGTCTGTGTCTCTCCACGTATAACAGCGAATAGGATATACCACTATCGAGATTGATTTCTTTTACTACATTCTGGTCATCAAATTCAGACCATATCGACAGTGAGTGCATCGATACCGATCAGCATCTACTCACGCTGAAGCACCCCTATAACAGCTTCTTTAGTTCCAGGCGGTCCTAAGCTTTATGAAAGAACTGGCCAAACTGGGCAAGCTTGTCTGTGGATGTTCTGTAAAGCACTGCTCGGAGTCGTACTGTTGTTGTCGTCCAATCCTCTGAATTCCAAGTAGTAGTATACAGCTGCTGTTCTTTCAGGCACTCCTCACATGTTCTCTGCTGCCCAGTTGGGGTTCCATATATCTCCCTATCAAGCTCTCTCTCAATCTTCACCATTAAAATCTCCCCAAGTTTTGCTGACTGTTCTTGGAAGTCGCTTCTAAACCCCTTGTCCAGGCCTCAGTAGCACGTTGAGCAGTGAAGATGTATTTGCACTTGTAAAAGCATTCAAATGGTTCGTCAAGATATATCAACGAGATATCCGAATGTGTTCACTGGCTGGCTTGTTAAGGCAATTCAATCAGTACCTGAATTGTTCTCAAAATCACCATATCAGAACCATTTTGTAAAATTGTTTTCCTTGCAACATTGCTGGAAAGAAGGGGAGCACATACCGCAGATAAACTACTGAATATTTCTCGCATTCTCTTGCCATGCCTGGATTGATTTTTGAGAGCATCAAAGGGTTTACAACAATGCAACATGTTTGGGTAGTGTGCAATTGAGGTGAACCGGGAAACAAATTCAGCTTTCAAGACTTCATCGGTTGGGTACTTCAACAGTGAGTTCAAGTGATTTTTCACAATTCACAAATTAAGTTGGGGAAGCCTATCCAGTTGCCAAAGGCGATCAAAGTTGTACAGAGAATAATCCCAGAAGAGATTCAAAGTTGGTTGTAGATGTACCTCTGTGAATTCATCAAGTCGATTCTCCTTCAGGTACTGCTGATAGCGTGATCTACATCAAGGCTCCCAGTTGCGAAATCCTTTGCCATGGCCCATCACAGGTCTCTTGGGTACTACACATTCAGGGCATGCTCTTCCAACTATCTTCATTATTATTGCAATCCCCAACTAGTCCCCAATCCATGCTGCTAGCAATGGATAGCAGGTATGTTTGAAACTGTCGGCAAAATCCCACACATAAGCAGTTCCACTGATATTATGTTCTCTAAGTGGATTCAGGATGGTATCGATCGCATGGTGCCATAAAGTGTCTATATCAGTTGCACCTGTTGGTGGAATAGAAATGAATCCCACAAGAATCCATGCATGCCTTAATGCTGCACGACAAACACCTTTCTGAATAATCCCAATACACATATACAGCAGGGAGGTGCACTTGTCACCGGAGAAATTCATGTGATGGATTTTGTCTGAGGCAAAGATTACTGCCACAATTGTTGCACCATCGGGTAATAGCTCCAGAGATTCCCACCACCACATTCCTGACTACATCTCACTATAGATTTGATGCACAGGCAAATTGTACAGCTGAACCAAAGCAAAATACAAGTGCTCCGCAAACTGTAAATACCCCAACAGGCACTGGATACAATTGAAGATGTCCCTGCTGTATATGTTGCCATATTTCCCAGGCACCGGATGCCAACCCTCTGCTCCCAGTCCAATGTTGAGGTACCTCAGCAGCTTCCAGAGCTCAGATGCTGTCTGGAACAAAGTTGTATGGAAATCGTCCAGTCTGTGCTGCAGATAGTTGTTTACCCAAGTTTTGCTTGGTGTACCCAAAGCATGGGCCTGTTGATAATCAAAGGCAATTGCCAATGGATGCTATGGCTTCCAATTTGGTTTCCGGTGTTGGTCGTAGAGACTCGTGGTCTCTCCCACTATCTGCCCACCTGCTGCCTTTTCATTCATTTCTCCATAGGCAACATTCTTCGCACTTACAAATGTGTGGTCATGTTTGCCTTGTAGCTTGTGTATGGGAGCACTCTCGGCGGTGTGGGTGGCTGGTAGGAACCCTTCGGCACTGTCAGGTTCTTCCAAATTTGTTTACTTCTTCTGGCTTTATTCATCAGGCTACTTACTAGATCTCCAATTTGCTTTTGTTGAAAGTCGTTCCATTCCCTATCTTGGGTCGTCAAATACATTTTGGTGTTTGTTTTGATCGCCTTGAGCAAGACCAGTGGAGTTATGAATTCGCTTTCCATATAGTGTGCATTGCAATCATATGAACTGGTTTGCCTGAAGACTCATACTGGTAACTGTTTTTACAAAATCTCCAGCAGACTGGGTGTGACCAGGGTATTGTGAAGAGTAGTGGGGTGTGACGGGTATATTGTGAATGGTAGATGGTGCGACGTAGATATGATGAATAGTAGATGGGGTGCCACGAGCATATGGTGAATGGTAGCAGGGGTGTGACAAGTGTATGGTGAATGATAGATGGGGTGTGAGGAGTGTATGGTGAATCATCAGGAGCACCAAATCATGGATAGAGAATGCTACCAAACGTTTCAATGGTACACCCCTCCAGCCAGATGAGGCTCTGTGTCATATGACACATGGGCTCGATAGGACTAGTCTTGAAACCAGCAAACAATTTTATGACCCTTCACTGGACATTATATCTGTATCCCACAAAGTGATTGAGTTTCCATCACTAACCGCTGCTAAGCCTACAATTGTTGTGGCGAGCACCCCACTTAAACCTCCAGACAGAGGTTCAGATGCACCTGTAGGTGGTAGCATGGCTTAGATTGCTCATCATTGTGCAGCTCCTTTCCAATCGCCAGGCACCTGAGTCTGAGTCTGATAGGTGATGGATAATGGAAGTTTCCCTGCTGTAGATAGTGTTGTATATTCGGATGTGTCATACATTTTCAGTAGGTTTCCAGAAGCTACACCCACCAACAAGGGTTTCATGCAGGTCACCTCTGTTGTTAATATCAGAGATTGACACCTGCATAAGCAAGCACATCTATTGAATAGCAGGCGGCTGATTTCGAGTATCGAATTTAAAAAAGCAAGGCAATTGCAGGTATGCAGATGTTTTGTTTGTTGTAGCTTTAGAATTGTAACATAAGTTGGGTGAGCTTCGAAAAACAGCAACTAAGTAGCAGGGGTGATACCCCACCTGTCACCTAGTAATCAACTTGAATGCTTCTAGGAGACTACGGGTGACAAAAACATGTATCAGAAAATAGTCCAACAAGATCGTATGGTAAGAAAAGTGTGGGAGAGATCAGTCTGCATTGGGTCTTCTCAAGAGAATTCCGAGTACATAGCAGTACACCTTGCCTTCCACAAATGCAGCCTGTCACACCATCTCATTTTCAGCAACTACTGCAGGTACCATAGTGCCCTTAGCCCAAAGCTCCAAACCTCCTAACCTCTTCTTCGTAACTATTTCTATATATCAAGTCCCCGAACAACCCCTCCAACCATCTGCCACGGTTGTGCTGAGTGACGATCGATTGTGGCGTGATAATAGGTAATTGATATCAATGATTAAGCAAAACGCGAATGAAATCAGGTTTTGAACAGAGGCTAAACCATGACGAGAATGGAATCAGGTTTTGAACAGAGGCTAAAGCACAACAGGAATGCGTTCAGGTCTCGAATGATGACTGAATGCACGAAATCATGTTTCGAATGGGAAACAATGGAATCATGCAAATGCAATGTACAAAGAAAATACAAGTTTCGAGGTATTATGGAATAAGTGAATGATATTATATCAACCAAGCGTTTGGTGCAGAATATGTTTCTTTCTTTACTTGTTCTCTCATCTATAAATCAATCAAAATGGCTCAGCTTGGATTTTATTCACTTGGTGATTCTGGATTCAGTCCCCTGTATACAGACCTCGTTTTCGTAGCTACAGGCTGCCTTCTGTCTTCTCAGCCATATGGCTTGCAGTTTTTTCATCCCTCGGAACCTCAAGTCCGGAAAACCTGGTAACCAGCCCTGAACCTGTGACAGAAGAATGAGTCTACAATCGATTCTACTGGTTATATTCTTTTTCTATGTGCTGTTATCCTCACCATTTAGGCTGCTATTATTGTCGCTGCACTTGCAATGTGCTTTGCAAAGTTTTTTCATCTGCAAGCAATTTTGAAAACAGATTTGTCATCCAATCCTACTGGGAACACATCATTTCATCATGTGTGGACCTTTCAAAGACCTACAAATCCAGATAATGTTGGCAATCGGTATCATTTTTGATATATGAGCGTGGATAAAAGGACCTGGAACTGTATTTAAATTTGTTATTGTTCAGAAGAGGAAGGAAATTTAGACTACAATTGTTCAAACCCAACTGTTCACAGCAACTTTGGAGCAATTCAGGATTGGGCTGTAACACCTACCTGCCACTGCAGTATGGAGGAATTCGATACATTTTTTGATTGCATTGAGGAACAAAACTGTATTCTCTGTTCACATTGGATTCTCGGTCTCGAAACCCTTTTGCTCTAGTATCCAGCCAGTCCTCAATGTACTGCGATCCAAGTAGCTGATGTTGTTGCGACCTCCCCTGTTCCAACAATTGCTGAATTGACTGGCCTGACAACAAGTGGAATTACATGTGAAAGCAGTGTATCGAGAAAGAATTGTTATTAGGATGTGATATCAACAACTATCTTCATCAATCACTCTTCAAAAACGCAAGTAGTCATGTCATGTAGCAGAATCACTGGAGGGCATCACCATATTGAGATTACGAGTGTGGATCAGGATATAATGACACACATGATATTGCTGTATTATACAATACTGAATGCACAAGATGGCCGGAAATGAGCCAACGCAATGAAGGATTGCATAGCATGCATGGCTGGAGCACCAGGATCTCGAATTGAAAATAAAGTATGGCAATTAAACTGACCAATCTCCAAGTTGATAAATGCAGGGAAAGACCCTGAACAAAACAAGGCAAACACGAACAAGGAATCGGTAATAACCCAACACAGGGTCAAGTATTTGGAAGCAAGAGTGCCCATCTGTACACACAAGGATTTACATTCCCAAATCAGTCATCAAGAACATCAACTAGCAAGCAGAGCACCAGAAAGGATGGGAAACCTCAAGCAGGAATTGGAAGAAACAGAGGCACAGGTAAGAATCTGAGGAGAAGAAAGAAACAAATATAGGGATCAGGTCAGAAGAGTACTTGCACTTGAGGGGAACAATAACGGAGATAACAGCTCTAGTGGAGGCAGAATACATAAAGGTAGTGAAATTCTCCAATTTTCAGGAACAGACCAAAGAGCACTTCAAGGATGGATAGCACAATTAGCAATGACAATTGCAGATGAAGCAATACGATTCTGCGATGAGCAATCCATAATGCCATATTCCACCAACTGGATAGAAGGAGTGGCATTCATTCAGATGCAGCAATACATAAGTAGAATCAGGGGTAAACTTGACCACCCATGATTGGAAAAATTGTTGGACCTATGACAGCTCGCGTTCAGACATCAAAACATACAAGCCACTGCAAATTGAGAACACCTTAAGCTTTGAAAAAAAGACCATGAATTTTCTCAGTATTACCCAGAATTTCAAAGATGGATACTGGATGTTGACTAGAACAAAGCAGCCCAAGTAAACCATCCAAGACAGGGCTTATGCGAAGAATTGAAAGATTGACTACAGTATTGTGACACACTGGAACACTTTACATAATTTGTCAGAATGTGCTTGAAAAGTGTCACGGTTGTGTCGAGTGAGGATCAGAGGAAGAGTGTGGATCGATGAAGGATATAGGGGAATACAAAGGGAATCAGGTTTCGAAGAAAGGAAACAGGTTTCAATGGAAGAAACCAGGTTTCAATGAAAGGAAACAGGTTTTGATGGAAGGAATCAGGTTTTGAAGAAAGGAAACAGGTTTTGATAGTTGCGTTGTAAATTATGGCGTGATGGTTATGGTATGGTTTATGGGTTGAAAGGGTTGCGTACATAGTTGGGTGAGGTTTGGATGTATTTTGGAACGAGTGACCAAAGGTGACGACGGTCGCGTTAGCTGTATATATGGGTGCTGGATTTGCGGCGGATATGTTTGTTCTTCACTCGTTCTCTAGTTTACAAAAACAATCAATAGCTTCAGCTTCAACATTTGTTCAGATCTGTGATTGCGGATTTCGAGTCCCTAGTTTGTTACGCAGTACCCGCAATCACTGCTACCTCAGTTTGGTTTTTATAACCCCTAGAACTCCGATCCTTGAAACCTTGACAGAAGAAAAAGTCTACAATTGATTCTACTGGTTATAATTTAAGTATATGGGCCATTATCATCACCGAAGCGGCTGTAACTTTCGTTACTGTCTTTGCAATCCTCAGTGCCTGGTGTTTAAGTCTGTTGGCAACTGCAAAAACCGGTTAACGGTACACAGTTTCTGGAGACACATCTGGGTAGTGTGCATCAGGAAATTTCGACGACAAGGATCCAGCATACTCGAGTAAATGCCAACATATGACAGCAACACACCTGAACAATCTCAAATCAATTTCTTCGACCTAGCTGGACAAACCACCAACCTTTTCGATCCAAAACCATTGAATGCATGCGATAGCATTGACACAATCATCTTCGAAACCAATGAGCCCCTTGAGGCGTACTTTTGGGACGAACCACAAGCGGTTTCCCCCTAGAATAGATACAGGACGGAAGCTGCAACGAACGGAGGAGGACTCCAAATCAACGATCCAGTGTTTAAGAACATCTGGACTAGGTACCACGGTCTAGACGTCAGTTGTCAAGACGAAGAACTGTGTTACTGCGAACACAACTGTGGAGGCGCACATACGACAATCGGAAGAGCGGTACACGCACAAACATCAACATCAGAATCTACAATCAAAGCATCACCCAGGAATATCGAAAGCCAAATTTCGTGGACAGACTACAACGAACGAAAGGCAAATAAAGGAAAACGAGTGGATCGAAAATTACATCAAGCCGCTTTACCAACTCCACAGATTATCATAACAATGTCCAGCAAGCAGGAGGTGTTTTTCAGGAAATGGTTAGCCCGTTTCTAGAAGCGGAAATCGAAGCAGCAGTTCAACAAATTCAAGAGAACAACAACCAGGAAATAGACTACCTCAACAGAGGAATATGCTCCAGGTTTACAGCCGTAAATCTCCTCACGGCAGCCTCCCGACACCACAGTCACAATGTCAGCACATTCGTCAGACCAACTCGTGATGTAATGCTAACCAGCGCATTACGATTGGAACAGGCAAATGTGGCAGCAAAGAATACGGAAAAGATGAATGAAATACAGCTCCGGAGTCACATCCAGGATATCAACTTGGGGCTGACAGCGTTGGCCCAACTGCCGACCACCAGCAGATTGAACGAATTGCTCAAGGAACAGCAATCTGTGAAGAATGTGGAAGCACGAATATCAGAAATATTGGAAGAAGGAAAGTAGATTATTCAAGAGTGGGACGATCTGAAGCAGGAGTTACTGCTTACGCAACAGGCATCAGCATCACAAGAGGTAGTACCCCAAGGATGGAATCATGGAGATCCGGAGGAGAAAGTTTGGAGTTTGGAACAACAGCTGGTAAAGAGCAATTCAGACCTAGCAGAGTTGAAACAAAACCTGGAAGATACTCAAGCACAGTTGGAGATATTCAGAAACCTGGCAGAAGAGAATTGCCAACAGGTAACTCGAATTTTGACACTGACGGAAGGAAGATCAATAGAGACGACAGGAGAAAGGGAAGAAAAAGAAGATAAGGTAAATGATATTGCCAGCTTCTCAGGAGAAAATAGAAAGGAACTTCGAGGATGGAAGGTA